>APFE031472392.1:158115-173080 GCA_000404065.3 Pinus taeda
ACTCATGTGTCTTTATAATGGTATTTGAGTTATATCTTTTCTGACTGATATATAATTGCATATATTGGATTTTATGCTTGTATTTGTATCGTTCTTTGCATGTGCAGGTGTCCGTTCACGTGGATCGTGGGGATTGTGACCAGCCGGAGCAAAGGAACGGGAGCGTCAATTCTTCTACAACTACTAGCGTTGGAATCCAGGTAGGCCATCATTATCGTTCTCTGATTTATGCAATTAGGAGCCTGCGTGTTAGCGTTGTGTGATTGTTGCTAGACCCGTGTTGGGCTAGTGGGATCGCCTCTGTCCGCAGAGGGGATTTACCAGTTCAACAAGAGGAAAGGGTTTAGTTTTTTGAAATCAAATGTTGAAATTAAAGGCAAGACATTAAAACATAAAGCAACGCGAGAGAAACAATGATAGTCTAATTAACATAAACTAAGCTAACCAGATAGAAGGTAGGTCATTACCTAGGGTTGAGGGATCCTTCCCAACTTGACTAATGTTTCGTAGAACACTCAAATCAAATTCAGAGGATACACCAAAGATTAGGAACAAGAATCATTCATTGAGGATAAATCAACTTTAATTACAAAAAGGGCACCACACAAGTTTGTTACCATCACTGAAACTCCTTATCAACTACCTATCCCAAGTCTATTACAGAATGAATGATCAACAACAATAAATCTATTCTACATCTAAATATTTGTACAAGAGGAGAATTTTTGTGGATCAAATCCAATCCCCCAATTTCATGTTTGTTGAACTATGAGATAGAAACAAGATAACACAAAAGAGAAATTGGATATCTTGCTTTCCAAATTAAAAATACATCTTAAAAAAATATTTCCATACTTAGAAAATAGGTAACATTCTTTCCTCTTGCTAGTTAGGTGGTTGCTTTGGAGTGTTCCTCAAATTTGGGCACTATTAGAAAATCTAGGTGAATTTGTTCATTTAAGGAAAATTGGTGTTAAATAACCATATATATATCTATAAAACTCTTTAGTATTTTAGAAAACTTCTTTCTGTGTAACCAATTTTCCATTCTGGAAACAAAACCCATGTTCCATAATTTTTAGATTTTCCATCATCACCTCAGAAATCATGCCCGAAGTTAATTGTCTAGAAATTTTGACATGTAACTTTGTTTTGGAGTTGGAGCTTCACATGTGTGACATGGGTGGAATTTGAATTACATACAATTATTTTAATACCTCTACCTTCAAAACCCATGTGGTAGAATTTCTTCTAGAAGGGCGCAAATGTGCTAACCATGATCGGGTACCAGAACTGAATTGATAGTACAAGAACTAGGATAAATAATTTGTCATTAGAAAAATCAACCTATAACTCAATTAATTCATTACAAACCTAGGAATTAATGCAAATAAGAAACTTTTACCTCGAGATGCATGTTAATGGGTTTCCAGGTTCAAAGGGTTAGGAATGCGTAATATATGTGCAATATATGGTTATGAGTGTATGACATGAGGGGTAGATGGTAAAATTAGGTGTTAAAAAATGTGGCAAAACAAGAGCCCAACTATCCCCCACATAGAGGAATTTTCATGTCCTCATGCAAAAGGAAACCATCCTTAAAAGGTCTGCAAAGTCTTTCAACATTCATTAAAATATCCAAATTATCCCCTTTCCTTGCCATGTTTCTCATTAAGTCTATGTTTACTCTAATCTCTCCAATCTGAAAAATATTTGTAGCATCATGATCTTATAATCTCCATAGAGAATATCCTCGTGTTCTTGAAACAATTATGAACTCCCTACTCCTTTCAGAAACATATTTTCACCTTCTTTTGATCAACAATCCAAATGATAGTTTATGTAGATCGAACATGTGTTCTAGTCTCAGATGGTGTCCATGAGGCTAAGGAGCACAATGGATTAATTTTATCCATTACCCAATTGTTGATGGTGTTGGACCTGCCAAAATTCATAGGATCTCCTTGGTATGAAGTCCCAACTAGACCTCACACTGTTTGGTGTAGGATTCCTATCCGGTATGATGGCCTGGTTGCCATTATCTTAAATATTTTCCTTAGCTTTTGCTTGTCAACACATGAGAGTGGTTTACTTAGTCTTCAAACAACGAGGTTCGTGTTCCTAGTGAGTGCTTAGTGTCACTTGTGTCAAGGTTCTTTCATTGAAGAGGGAGACGGTGAGAGTGAGCCTCAAGTCAAAAGGGAATAGTGCCAACTCTGTCAGAGACATACACACAACAAAACATGCGCAACTTCTAGCAGAGTATTCGACATGGATGCGGCAGTCACAAACACGAGGTGAACAAATAACACGTGCAACACCCAATGGAATATTCCACACAAGTGCGACGATCGTTATAACAAGTTTATGAGAATGAATCTGTTGAGTGTCTGATAGAATAGTCCACATGGGAGAGACAATGTTAACAAATGATACAACACATTTCCAACAACATATGCAATAAAACAACTGAAATAGTTCAAATTTCTCAACACAAGTCAAAACACATGCATTACAAGCGTCCAAAGAATAGTATTACAAATGAATACAATAAATGTGTGAAAGCATGCTGGCCTATTAATAGGGTTCTGAAATAAGTGAAAGTTCCAAGACACATCCATACACCATTACATCACTAACCCCAATAGCAAGGCATTGGAGTCACTTCTCACTCCTCAAAGAAAAGATTACAAACTCTCAAGGCTATGTGGGAGGAGCCAACGTGAAAAGTATTTTGCATGTACAAATGATGAGTATATATAGCCAAGGGTGAAACTGACTCTTGTGACTGTTCAACTTCCCTCATGACTGTTCGATTTCCCTCATGGCTGTTCGACTGACATGACTCTTTCAACTTAATATATGGGTCTCTTGGACTTCCACATTACATTACATTTATTACATAGTTATGACCAAAGTAGTGATGTGGCCGAGGCGAGTCATGACACAACTCGACATGGTGCTGCAGGTAAGCACATGCTGGCTGTGTTGTTCGTGTGGACCTGATGTACTACTAAGTGATGAGTGTGCCCATGGTGTACCATACTTCACCTCCGCATGTCAGAGTGCGTAGAGTCTTCAATGGTCTTGGTGTTCACTTGATAGTTCATGCATGCACATGTGTCTCCTTCGCTTGCTACTTAGTACGCTTTGTGTGTTCGTCTATTCGCAAACAAGTCTCCTAGCATGTGCTTCTTGTTCATCCTGTTGTTCATCACACCATGTCTCATCCATGTACCTTTATCTACAATCACCCATGAAGAGACGACATCAAATCCAGACATCCCCTAGTCTACCATGATGCATCATCTTTCGTTTCTAGGTGCAGGTGATAGGGAGAGAGGACAAGGCTACGAAACTGCACAAATCATAGTTCCATCTGGGGTGCAGGGCTCTAGGACACTGTTAAGGAAAATTGTGCAAAGGTCACTGGGAGACTGGGATGAATAGTCTGGAATAACAGTGACATTTTGTAGGATTTGGCTAAGCTCGAAGGCAGAACTGCACAATTATTTCAGGGAGGAAATGCGGGTAGCAGGGAGGATATTGGCAGTAAAAACTGCACAAATTCTCAGGGGAGGATGGGAGTGGGTTGCAGGAGCTTGTTGGCCAAAACTACACAGAATTGGGAGGCATGTATGTAGCACATGTTTGTGCAGTTTCCGTGCTGAGCGGGGTGTTGAGCAGCTAGAGGTTAGGCCAAGAAAACTGCGCAATTTTTAGGAGGAGCAACAGGCCAACTGATATGGGGACTGGCTGACAGAAATGCACAATTTTAAGAGATAGTGCAGTGATAGGAAATGGGTGCTTATCCCTCTTGTCTGTGAAATTTCATCAGCTAGTGGAGGTAGGCATGCTGATAGCTTCTGCAAATTTTTGGGAGGAGTGAAGCTTGGGGTCACTTCTCGGTCAAACTCTCCAATTGACCAATGGGAGGCTTGATGGATTGGCTTGTGGGTAGCATGGATTGAGATGGATTATTGGGAAACTTTTTCACTGTTCTAGGTGACAGTACACCAGGTCGATTCCATGATTGTGCAATGCAGACTTCCTGGAGGGAAGCCTTAAGCTCTGCGCAATTCTAGGAAATAATGCTTGGTCATTGAGGTCTGAGACTGCACAGTGAAGCTCAGTGGAGGTCCCACTGATGGAGGGTGGTATGGTTGACAGATCTTTGGAAAAATGGTTAAGTGTGTGAGTGAGTGAACTCGTGTATACATGACCTTGCAAACACACACTCAACATGACTTAAAGACAAGACATCTCAAACCAACAAGACAACATATTCACAGTGTGAATGACTGCGAGACTGTTTAATGGTTAGAGCGACAAGTGCAGCACTTCAGATAGACCTTCAGATGACCATGTTGATACTTGTACGACAATGCTTGCAACATCGTGTGTGAGTGTGATAGATGTCTACATAGTGAACACAACTTACACAAACCTTTAACATCACTAGAACAAGGTCTCAAACATGACATAGCAATCAACATGCTGAAGACGAAAGTTGGTCAAACAAGTGAAAAGAAAGCAATACATGTAGAGGAAACACATGAAATGCCTTTTTGTGTTTGCGCACATGCATGACAGTGAGGACAGGATGATATGACAATGACAAAAAGTCCTGCAAAATCAACTAAGAGGTGTACTTGGAGAGGTGTTCTTTACTTACCATACTTACCCTCAAGATGATCATGCATCTGACGGAGTTTTCATGTAGTCCTGATCTTCTCCATTACTTGGTCTCTTGGTCCTTCTCCCTGACTCCTTAGGAGCGACCTCAACATGTCACCTTTTCTTGTAGGCACTGGGCGATGGATCAACACAGTTTCAATGGGAAGTGACTACTGTCGGGATGAGGCCATGGGAGGCCCATCTGCACAGTTTCTGCATGTAAGGCAGCTTGACTACTCTACGCATTTCTGGAGACTAGTGTTGGCTGCCTGACTACTTTGTGCATTTATGGAGAGTAGTGCTGGCTGGGGTCTCTGTGGGCTGTGGGGTTTCAATAGACAAGGGAGAAAACCTGATGGTTGCAGAATAAAAGTGCAAAGTTCTAGGAAGCTAAATGAGGCTATGTTTCTTGGGAAATGGCGAAGTGTGAGATCAGTGACACAAGTGTAAACAATGATAGGACTCGACTTTGATCACACACTGACACTTAGTGACACAACGTAGACCATCTAGAATGCATAAGACATACTTTTCTTGATGCAACAACCTTCATGACAAGAGTGCATGAAGTGAGTCTGAAACATGTCTATGTGATGACAATCACTCATACACACACAATTCCCTTGAAGCAAAACAACATTCCCTTTGCATGACAAACAACAACCCCTATGCCCAAAGATGACACATGCTGCATAAAGATGAGAACACAAACAATTCTTAAGATCAAGGAGGGGAGATTGAAATCATCAACTTACCAACAAGTGACCAAGGATGATCGATCACAGGATCCAAGGTAGCTCCGAAGTTTTCATGTGAGCCAAAATTTTGGAGGGTGGTTGTAGTTGCTACAACACCAACAATTTTTTCCAAGGAAAAGTGCCTTGATTAGAATTAATTAGTTAGTTTATTAATTTTCCTAAGTCTAACTTAGGAAAATGGCCTAATTTATCGGGATTAATTGAGGTAAATTAATTTTCCTCAATTGACTTCTAGAAAATTCATTTGAAGGGATCAAGATGACCTTAGCCATGAATTTTTAGATCATGGTTATTGATTTCCCAATGAGATATTATAAGAGGAAATCGATGGGCATTTGGAGAACATATCAGAGACACATATTTACAATGAGAGAAAGGGTGCAGTGATAACATGGAAGACACCAAGCAGTGAGTAATCATCAGTAATTGAGTAGAATATTTATGGAGAGAATTTCTTCATCAGTTTCTTCCACTTTATATGATCCAAAGGGAGAAAATTTTCCAGTTAGATTTATTTGCAGGAGGACAAAATTATTCTGGTGCACAAGGGTTTAAGGCAGGCCGAGTTTGTATTCATACATGTGGGAGAAAAAGATAGTTACTGAGGTCAATTTCTTCCAGGGGAGGCCAAGGGGTTAGACTAAGTTAGTTGTTAGAGAAGGTTGAGTTTTCTAGAGGTTGTGAGGCGAAATTTCCTTCAGCTAGGGACAAACGTATGAGGCCATATGCACTTAAAGAGGGAGACCAAATTATTTTAGGAGGGGCAATTTATCTTGCAGAGGGAAGTCGAGCTCCTTCTAGGTATTTTTATGTGCTGGTAGTTGGAGAAAAATAATTACTAGATCATGATAAGCAGTTAATTTTCAATCAGAGATTTTGCTAAAGAATAATAATAATAAATCCTCATATGCTACACTGGTTTTTCCTTTGGGGTTTTTCTAGGGACATTTGTCCAAAAACATTTGTGTTAAATATTTGTATGTGTGTGTAATATTTTCTCAGTTCTTTTGGTTTATGTATTTTATATGAAGCCACGACCATGTTTTATTCAGTATTTTACACATACAAATTACATAAGACAAATAATAAAATTTACTAGGAGAACACTAAGTGAAAGATTGTTGTAACAACCCTTGGTTGATTTTCCATGTAAATAAAATAAGACCAAGGTCATGGGACACACATTCCAAGCTAAATGGTGGGTAAACATTATAATGCACATCACTTATAGTTTATTAATGGTTATGGAAATTTACAAAGGCATTGGAAAAGAAAAAGAGGTAATAAATGACATTTAATTATGAAAATAAAGGAAAATAGGAAAAAAGGAAGATGAAGAGACACAAATATGCATGCAAGGGAAATTAGAGAGAAAATGAAAGAAAGGAAAATGGAAAGGAAGATACTAGACCTCAATGATAAAAAAGCACTGAGAAATAGTTGACAACTTTTTCTTAGCTTTTGATCAGGTGTAGCAAAGGAGACAGAACAAACACATGGAGAATCAAGCAAGGGAGTGCGAGAGGAAGCTTGGAAAACAGCAAGTAAGGACATAAATTAACTATGGATTGCAGGTAACAGTGTGCATGTGAGATTTAGCATGATGGGATTCAAATGCATGGTGCATGCATTGGTTATTTGTTTATATTTGTTTTGATTGGCATGATATTTTCTTGGAGCGACAGTGGTTTCAACCTTGCCTTTCCATTTCCTGGATAGCCATGGTGTTGTGGGTTCCTTGTTTGGTTTAAGCTTTGGATGGCTAGTATACTTCGGATCCTGGTGAGGTGGTCTTGAGAAAATTCCTAAGGGTTGAGGGTGGATATGCGCATTCTCTTATAACTCTTAATGGATGGGTGTAGATAGAAAGATTCATCTGGGTATGGTGAAGAATCAAAGGCATCCAAGCTTGTTTGGTTTTGGTGATTTCTAGACTGGTTTTGGTGAAATCACTATGGTTGGGGGTTGTGGTGGTTAAACCTTTAGAAGCCCTAGTTGGTCCTATTTTTCTTTAATCCTGTATCATTCCACATTCATGCTAGGAATATGACATGGGGGTGATTGGCTAAAAGAGATTTGGTTCAGCCAATCTTTGGTCGGGTGGTACATGGAAGTCCCTAACTTGGTTGGCATTTTCTTATGTTAATATGAGTTATTTTCATATTGTGATCTACGAGCACTTATACTGGTTATTATGGTCTTATGGCTAATTTGTCATAGTTTCTATTCTGGTTATATGTTTTTTATATGCATGGTTTTATGATGTGCTCTAGCTATAACTCTTATTCATGATTTGATAAGTTGCTGGATGGTTGATGAATGCATGGAATAACAAGTGTTGTTTCAGTTAGCTTGAGAGGCCATTGATCCTTCTTGGTGTTTTTCAGATGAAGTTCAGAGGTTTATGATCATACAAGCATTCATGACATATATCTTCTATGTTTCCCACGTGTTTGACGAAATGTCTATCATGTATTAGGCATTTCTAGGTCAAGATATTGCTCAAGTTTTGATTGTTTAGAATTGTTATAATCATTATGATGATTCTAGAAAGCTATGTAAATTTTTGGGCAGTGGTATGGAGGCTAGCCTAAAAAAGTGGAATAGATCGCATGACCACATGCAAGGAACAAGGGATTTTGTGTCATAACCGAATGGAGATAGGCTTGTGGGTGTGGTTATAACCTCCCAATCGCATGCATGAAGTGTTATGGGTGCAATTGGGGAGTAAACCTAGTGAAAAAGAGTTCTAACCCAGGGATTGATCACTTGGGATAGTTGGTAGGATCCTGAGTGATATGTAGTCTCTGAGGGATGTCAGATTTCTTTTGGTTTGTAGGCCCCACTTCCATAACTATAACTTGGAGGTAAGGTTATATCGTAGTGACACTCAACTCATGTTTACCCTAGAGAGCTTGTGTGTTTAAAGGGGACTTTAATTATCTTCTTGATTCAAAGGTCTTGTTTCAGTCGCGTTTGGATCCCAATCCCGAATGGGGGGATTTCCTCCTCACTATTGTTGCCTTGGGGGTCTAAAGGGGGGTGATTTCATTTTTGGAGCCCCCTCTAGTGGGGGTTCGGTAGAAGTGCCCCCAATGCTAAAAATAGATGAAAACTTACCTTGTAAAATATTGTAATTTTGTAGTCAATTTCAACCATTCATTAAGCATATGATCTGATGATAGAAATGTTTAATTTCGGATTTTTTTCCCTAGAAGGAAAACCCTCAGTTTATATGATGGAATTGTATTATTATTCTGAGCAACAAAGAGAGAGGAGACTGTGTGAGAATGAAGAGGAAATTACAACAGATTTGTTGTAGGTTGTATCTCTTCATTTTGCTAGATAATATAAAAGGAAGGGCTAGATGTTTCTCCATGGACATAGCCCAAATTGGGTGAACCACGTATATCTATGTCTCTCTTATTCTATGCATTTATGTATTTGTGTTTCCACAATATTTTATGTGTTTCATTGCTTCATTAATTAATTTCTAACAACTGGTACAAAGCCAAAGGTTTATTTGGCTGATAAACTAGTATGAGAGAAGGGTTCTTGTTTCAAGTGGGAGAAATGGTAGGAGATGGTAGGTTTAGGGTCGAGAAATTTAATGGCCAAAACTACCAACCGTGGAAGATGCAAATGGAAGATTATTTATAAAAATATCTATACCTACCATTGAGTGGAAAGACAAAAAAGTATATGAGTATTTCAGACAAAGAATGGGAGATTCTTGACAGAAAAGCATTAGGAACAATATGGTTGTGCCTAGCAGCATCAGTAGCCTTCAATATTTTGAAGAAAACAACAACAAAAGGTCTAATGAGGTCCTTGGTGAAACTATATGAAAAACCCTCAACCCAGAATAAGGTATTTATTATGAAGCTTTTATTTAATATGAATATGTCAGAAGGTGGATCTGTTGCTGATAATTTAAATGAGTATAATATGGTTACTAATCGGTTAAGTTTTGTAGGGGTAAATTTTGATGATGAAGTTAGGGCTCTATTGTTTTTGTGCTCATTACTAGAAAGTTGGAATGGTCTAGGTATGGCTATTAGTAACTCTGTCTCTGGATCTAGTGATTTAAAGTTTGATGATGTTGTTGGTGCCATCCTTAGTGAGGAAATGCGATGGAAAATATCTAGTGAGATATCAGGTAATGCTTTGAATGTAGAGACTAGGGGAAGAAAAATGGAAAGAGGAAGGTGTCGAGGAAATCATAGTAAGTCAAGAATATCGGGCTAGGAGGTAACTCCATGAATTGAATTGTGCTTTGAATTAAGATGGAACATGAATATATACATTGATATGGAGACTATTGGGTTTCATCTCCCAGTGTCTCTTCATCTTCCAATTCTCTTTATTTTCCTATTTGCAATATTTACATGGATTTACCTAATCCCAAAGATTAGGTGTCAACGTTCACCCCATTAATCTAAAAGGATGTTGGTGAGTCCAAGCATCATTCTAAATATTTCACACTTTTCTCTTCCAAGCGCTTTGGTGAAGATGTTTGTGATCTGCTCATTTCTGGAACAATGGTGTAGGTGAATTGTCTTGGTCTCAACATGATGTTGAATCAAATGTTATTTTGTATTGATGTGCTTCGTTCGATCATGGAACTTTGGTTTCTTGGACAAATTTATTGTAGAATTGTTGTCAATCAAGAGGGGAGTTGAATTCACTTGTTTCTTCTGCAAATCTTCAATAATTTTCTTGAGCCACACAATTTCCTTTGTTGCTTCAGCTGCTGCCACATATTCTGCCTCAGTTGTGGACTCTAATGGAACTGATTGTTTGCATGACCTATAGGAGATAAATTCTAATCCAAGAATCATAACATAACCTTAAGTAGATACCCCAATTTATTTATCTCCATCAAAGTTTGAATCAGAGCATCCAATCAAGTTGAAGTCACCCACCTGTGTATAGTTAAGTCCAAAGTCTTGAGTTCTCTTCAAGTAATTTATAACTCTTTTTGCAACATACCAATGACCCTCACAAGGCTTTTGCATAAACTTGGAGAGGATTCCAAAAAAAATTAAATATTTTGTTTGGTAGTAGTCAGGTAGTTGAGGGTTCCTACGAGCTATCTATACTTAATTGCATCTTCAAATTCTTTTCCTTCAGGGGATGTGATCTTTAAGTTATGTTCCATTGGAGTGGTCAAGGGATTACACTTAGCCATGCCAAACCTATTCAATATATCTATAATGTACTTCTTCTGTGAGAGGAATATAAACTTTAGATGTTTTAGTTATTTCAATACCAAGATAGTGGTGAACTAGCCCAAATATGTCATTTCAA
Source organism: Pinus taeda (assembly GCA_000404065.3). NCBI lineage: Eukaryota > Viridiplantae > Streptophyta > Pinopsida > Pinales > Pinaceae > Pinus > Pinus taeda. Next base: position 168,861 of record APFE031472392.1, read on the forward strand.
AACCTTTCCTCAATTCCTTCTTTATGGGTGCAATGTAGCTCTCATTGTTCCTTGTCATCAGAAGATCATCTACATACACCACAAGATATACAACCATTTTGAAAAATTTCTTGAAAAAATAAGTTGCATCATCAAGATCATAATGTTTAAAGTTGAGTTTCAGAAGATGCTCAGTTAACTTCTCGTACCAGGCTTGCAGTGCTTTCTTGAGGCCATACAACAATTTTACAAGCTTGCATACTTTTTGTTCTCAACCTTCACAACAAATCTTTCTGGCCAGGACATAAAAAATGTTCTCTTTCCTGTCTACATTCAAGAAAGCAGTTTTTACATCCGTTTGATGGACTTTCTAACCGTTCTGATCTACCAAGGCAAAGAGTATCCAGATGGTAGACCATTTTTTTGCATGGGCAAAAGTCTCCTCATAGTTGACCCCTTCCTTTTGTGAAATTTTTTTTTCCACAAGCCTATCTTTGTGCTTGTCAAGTGAGCCATCTTCTTTATACTTGTTCTTGAAGACCCACTTGCAACCTATTGTTTTGGTTCCCAATGGAGGATTAACAAGATTTCAAGTTCCATTCTTTATCAAGGTATCATATGCTTTTTGCATTGCTTTTTTCCATTCATCATGAGAAGCAACTTCTTTGAAGGAAGTTGGTTCAAAATCTATAGAAAAATTCAGTTCACAATCATAAGAAACATCCATATCAATAGGTGAATTAGAATCGCCTACATCACCTCCATTATGTCTTTTTGAGCTTCTTGTTCCTGTCTTTCCAACCTCATCAGGACGAACACTTTCAAGTTTCTTTGCCAACCATTTTGGAGGACCTTTCTAAGATGGACCACACTGATCAGTTGAATGAGTTGGGGCTAAATCAAGACTTAGTCTCCCAATTTTGTCAATCACATCACTCAAAGTGTCATTAGTAGTTGGAGCTTCATGTGGGGGAGAGAGTGCTTCAAAAGAAGATTCCACAGAATGATCCAGTATAGGAATTCCCCCTTCAAGGTGTGGAATCTAATTATCAAAATCTTGAAAATATTTTGCATGTCCGAATCTATCCACTACAACAAAGCCCTGTGATTAGCATCCCTTTTTGCTTCCTTTTTTGTGTCTAGAGCCCATTTTTGGTGCTATTTACATAAATTTATTAAATATGGTGCAAAAAGTGATGCAAAATTTATACCAATTTTTGCACCAAGCCTTGCACCAAGTTTAGCACCAACTGTTGCACCAGGTTTTGCAGCATGTTTTGTGCCACGTTTTGCCTCAAGTTTGGTGTCTAATCTTGTTTCACCTGCTTTTGCATGCTCTATTGCATCCACTTTTTTGCACCTACACTTGCATCAAATTTCGAATAATGTTTTGCATCATCTTTTTCATGTTAGAATATATAACTTGGTCTAGTGTATAGTTAGGTAAAGTGTGTTTCTTTAGTATGTACTTTTTGTAACTTACAATCTGACTGTCACAATATGTTCTAGACATGAAGTGATCCGACGGTTCATTCTATCCTCGGTATTACCGACACTTGATCCATGGCTTAACACTTGATTGGTCCATGATCTCTATTTAAAGAGCATGGAGGTTCATTTGTAAGGTGACCATTCATAAGAGAAGCTTATGCGAATTTTCTTTCTTTTACATTAATAAATTGCCTAAATTCGCTGCATTGGCTCAGGCCATGTACTGCTTCCCTCTCTAGGGTTTTAACAACATCAAGAATACTGGTGTACTGATATGTGATCTATTTGTGAGTGGTATCCTTTGGTGTTTTATATGAGGAACTTAAACTATAAATAACTACATGGTATTAAAGCTATTTGAGGGCCGCATCTATTGGTGATCCAAATCCAAAGCCGATACAACTACATCCGACTATCGTTTCCTAGATCTATTGTTTCTGACAACTTTCAGGCCAAGAGGAATGCTCTATTGTGTTAGGACTATCTGTTCCATTGACGAACCCCTTTTGTTTCACGTGAAAATGTTTCCAGTAGCCCTAACTACGTCCTTTTTAAGATTTGGAGGTATATAGTGTTTATTTGTAGTTTTAGTTACTTATCTCTCTGTTTATTTCGATTGATTTATCTCTCTGTTTTTATTACTGGATCTATACCTTTCATTTCTGTGTATGCTCTTAGCCCCGCAACTCTGTGTAATATGGGCAAATCAGAAACAAAAATGAAGGATTTTTCTCATGCGTATGCTCTTTTCTGTTGCGCCTTAGTGTGATATCGGAAAATCAGAAACATTGAGGAAAATATATAGTTTTCAACAAAAGCCTACTTCAATCCATAAGGTTTGGTTTTTATTGCATGTTCATGTTGGGCTGTGTGGTTTTTTGTTTTGTAGGCAAAAAGTTCTTTTTCAAGTAAGCATGCACTCCAAAGCTTCAGTGACTAAAAAAAAGAAAACCCCTTCCTCTTTTCCAAAAATTACTCACATTTTAAACTAGCTCACTTAGTCCAAAGTTACTTTATGATAATAAAGGTTTTGGGTTCATGTCTTTCTTTTTATTGAGTTACTTTTTCAAAAAGCACTTGTAACTTATGCTTTAAAGTTATTTTATGTAAAAGTGTTCTCATCCACTATAAAAAGTGAGTCACTTATAATTCTAAAGTCTCTTTATCTTTTATTTAAGTTACAATTTAATGGGTAGCTCATAAAGTACCATTGTAAAAGTGACTTTCACTTATTTATAAAAGTGGGTCACATAAAATATTTTTTTAAAAAAGTGAGTTAATTAGATTAAGTTTGGAAAGAGGAAGTTTTTTTATTTAAAAATAACATCATCATTCACTTCCACACACTCACGTACTTTGTCGTCATCTTCAACAACTTTTCTTAAAAAAGCCATAACTTCTTCATTCGGAAGCCATTTTTAGCGTCGTTTTTTTTGAATCGGCCAAATTTTTCAAGATCTTTCCATTGGAATACTTAGTTTCATCTGTAGAAATTCCCACTGTAGATCACATGATAATGTAATATACTAAATCAAAATACTTGATCTACTTTTGGATTTAAGACTTTTGTGGTTAGTATCTTCAAACTTAGCAATCGGAGAACCCACAATAAAAAACCATATCTTGTCGACGTTTCAAATCCCAACAGGGATCCATCATTAGGACTGTTATTGAGATTTTGATAGCAGAAGAGCTATACTTGTGAGAAATAAATAGTTATGAGGTAAACTAAATTGATTTTTAAGGTCGGCTGTTATAGTGATAAATATTGAACATATATTTAGGTTTTCTATTTTAAGGGAAAATTGAAAGTCGGCTGTTTTAATGAAAAATTATCCAAATATTTAAATTTTTATTAATTAAGGTTATTTTAATTTTAACCATATAATATTTTATTTATTATTTGAAATAAATTTAATACTCCATTATTAATCATTTTTTTCACTTAAAGAAATATATTATTATTATAATATTTATTATTCTTATTATTTTTTTTTTAGGAATAAGTGCCAAATTATTAAAAAAAAAAAAATAAAATTAAATTAAAAAATACAAATAAAATAAAAAATAAAAATAAAAAAATTCTTGTAATTTAATTATTAAATAACCTAAATTTTTTTTTTAATAATATAAATTTATGATAATAAATTAAATAATATTATGCTAATTTAGTAAGGAATCTTTATGATGTTATTATAATCATTATTTAAGATTATTTAAATATATATATTTTTTTTAGTAATAAATAAATAAGTGTTTAAAAAAGGGTATTTCATCTTAATGGGATTATTTACTAGATTTGGATATTAATTGGAATCTTTTTTAGGGTTAATGGTGAAATTATCTCGAATTTAAGGATAATACTAATTTTTTTTAAATAATCATAATTAATACTACTTAAAATGGTTTATAATTGATAGAGATTAATATAATAATAATACTTATTATAATTTGACTACTACTTAATTATAATTAATAATATAGTAGATTCTTAGTTTGTAGGTTTCTGTGGAGTGGTTTTTGAGAAACTGAATTTGCATGATCCACAGTCTTCTTCATTCTTATTTGTCGACGTTTCGAGCCTATACCAAGACTCATCATCAGGACTTGATATACAGAGAGGAGAAAAGCGAGAAATAAATAATGTCAAGGAGGGTTTTGAGTATAAGCCGACTCTTTTTATTTAATCTTATTTACTTTATTTATTTAATACTAATGTCTTTATGTTATTATAATTATTTATCTATTTA
>APFE031472392.1:182197-199941 GCA_000404065.3 Pinus taeda
ATTTTCTCCAACTAATTAACTCAAGATGAATTAATTAATTATTTTACAAACAACTGCTAAGATCAAATTCAAATTTTACTTCTCAATTTTAGTTCAGGGACTAACTAAAATTGGAATCCATCTCGAAATGCTATTTATAACAATGATATTTTTAGCACTTCCATTTTTCATTCCTTGTTGCTATGTCCAACACTGATACCCTAACTGCTATTTATATCAATGCTATTTTTAGCATTTCTTGTTGCCATTTTCAACACTCCCTTTCAACAAGAAAGACATTCAACTCGAACCCGATCCTGAACCTTTGGAATGTTTTGCATGCAACACTTCTCCCAAGTGTTATTTCTCCAACAACTCTAGAAAGAAAGAAAACAAAAAAAACTCCCAACTGACCTCTATGTAGGGCTAGAAACACCCCTTGATGCTGAAGCTTCCTCTGCCACTGACAAGTGCTCCCTCTTTGACCTCTGAGTTGCTGCAACACTCCATGCATCTCGCACCATTGCACACCTCTCTGTGCCATCCTGCACTGGTGCAACACTCCTGGGCCTCTCGCATCGTTGCATCCTGCTAGCTTTGCACTGTCTTGGGATTCCTGCACTGTAGGTCTCTCTGTCGTTCCATCCGCATCCGTATCTACCCACTCAGCTAATCTTGCTACTCCTCATCGGGGCTCCCGTAGCAATGCATAATCAAAGAGGCTGGGTACCTCAAGGATTCTACCCCTATTTCAACCTTCTTGGGATTATCACTTCACATCGCCCCACCTCACACCTAGAGGTATGGCTGCATGTGATCCCTTTGTCCACTTGACTCGAAATTTCCCCCTACTGGAGGTCTCTACATGAGTGGATGCCTCCACTCAATCTCCTCTTAGCTTCTCCAGTTGTGGCTGCTCCACAACCTCCTGAAGCTGCTTCACCAATTGTGGCTCCTCCACAATTGTCTGAGACTTCTTCTGGCGCTGCATGTTGAGAGGTAATGTACTCTCCCTCTCAACCACCAAGTCTCCATCAGTTTCCTTGCTCCTCAAGGCTTTGCATGAATCTTGAGCCTCAAGAGCATACAGGTTCTTGACTCGTGAACCGATCTACTTCACCTGTCTAGTGGTGATGTGTCGAAGGAAAACCTTTCCCTGATTGAAGACTACATCATAGCTTTTGTCTTCCAGCATTGCGATCGACACCAAATTTTTCCTCAGTCTTAGCACATATTGACATCGGTCAAGGTAATGCGATCTCCCTGCCCCCTCTGAAAAACAACCATGCCTACACCTAAGACACTATACTTTTCATCGTTACCCATCACTATGAGTATTTGGAGATCTTTCTCCTCTAAGGTACTGAATAAACTCTTGTCGTCGGTCATGTCGAAAGAAGCTCCACTGTCAAGAAACCAACCACATCCCACCATGAATGAAACCATGCATGCAAAGAGTGTGAAATCCAACTTGAACTGTGAGGCCAATGCCTCACCTTCAGATCCTTCCTTGGATCCCATCTTGGATTTCCTCAGTGGACAATTTGTAGCAAAATGGCCCACCTCATGACAATGAAAGCATTGCACTTTTGATTTGTCAAAATTCTTCCCATCATGGGAAGAACTTGATTTGGGATGAGAATCCTTCTCCTTCCATTTCTTCGCCTTACTCACTAAGGCACAATTTTCTTCACCCTCCTTGGATGAAGAACCATCTCTGGTGATTCTTCTTATCTCCTCCTATATCAAATCTGACCAAAGTCGTTCCCAATCTGGCAGTTTTTCTCTTCCATTTACCAAGTCTTGGTAGCTATGCCAGCTCTTAGGAAGATTGAGGAGCACAAGACTCACCATGTCATCATTGACTTTTGTGATCCCTACACTTCCAAGCTCATCCCTGTAGGTGGTGAGCTTGTTCAGATATGTAGAGATCTTGTCGCCCTTTTCACACTTGATTTTCTGAAGCTTGTCTTTCAGCGCAAACTTCCTCTGATCGTTGCTATTCTTATATAGATCTTTCAATGTTTTCCACATCAAAAACAGTGTCTCCTTCCCATGGAGACTCGAGACTATGTGGTCTCGAACTCCTTCCAGAAGGATTCTCCTTGCTCTAGCCACACATTTCTTCCATTTCACATTCTGTAGCATTAGCCGCTGCCGGCTTGGGGACTTCTTGATCAATGAAGTCCTTTAGACCGTTATCCTCTAATACTACTTCCATGCGATCCTTCCAGGCTATATAATTCGAGCTACAATCAAGGGTATACTTGAGTCTTAAACCGTTGAATGCCATTGGTGAAATTGAGATGTGATAAGAACTCAATTTCTATATTCAGGAACCTCAAACTTTGAACTTCTCCCTTCTTTGTACACTGTTCTCCGCTTTGATCACCTTTGCTCTAATACCATGTAGAAATTCTCACCGTAGATCACTTGATAATGCAATATACTAAAGCAAAATACTTGATCTACTTCTACAATCAAACTTTGCAGAAGCTTAATCAATTTGAGCTAGATCAATCAGAACACATATAACAAAGAAGAAGAAATCATACACATGAAACACAAAAGAATACTCTGGGGAAAGCCTCAGCCCAAAACCCATATCTCTATATTATCATACAAGTGGAAATATGTCCAGATTACACAAAACCTTAGCTCAGAAGCTATCTAGCTCTCAGTACAATCCCTATGCTACTCATAGACAATCAAAGGCATCTCACAAACCTTCTCCTATGCCCTCCAAGCCTCCTATTTCCTTGCACAATTTTTCCTAGGGTCCAGTGCTTCCACTTGTGTGAATTCCCACCTCGCACTGCTCACTTGGCTCAGTAGTAACTGCACAATCCTGAAGGATATAATTCCTTCTGCATGGATGAGTTTCCTATATAGGAAAAATCCTCCAACTTATAGTACATTGTCCCTTCCTCTGATCTCAACTAGGTCTCTGACTGAACTGACATGCATGAGTTATTTATGAGAGAATATTCAATTATCTGGAGAGCAGTAGTTACATGCATGCAAGCATTAACTAATTGATCTCACAAATAATTCTACAAAGTGTTAGAGCTACTCGAACTGGACTTAACTCAATTAACTGAGCTAACTAATTACAACTCAAATTACAACTCATCCTTATCTCTTTAACTGAAGGATAAATTCCTCAATCAATGGAGAAACTGTTGCATGTCTTCACATAGACTTCATGTTTGATTTTCTCCAACTAATTAACTCAATATGAATTAATTAATTATTTTAAAAACAACTGATAAGATCAAATTCAAATTTTACTTCTCAATTTTAGTTCAAGGACTAACTAAAATTGGAATCCATCCCGAAATTCTATTTATAGCAATGCTATTTTTAGCACTTCCATTTTTCATTCCTTGTTGCTATGTTCAACATTGGTACTTGAACTGCTATTTATAGCATTTCTTGTTGCCATTTTCAACATCAACATCTAAAACCTTAGTTTTTGTTAAAATGGAAATTCCATGCCAAATTATTCTTGATAACACCAACTACTTCCAATGGTTGTCCTACATGGAGGATTTACTTAGAAGTAAAAGTCTTTATAGAATAGCCTCATACCAAGAGGCTAAACATAAAGATGATAAACAAGCTAAATGGGAAAATAGATAAGATCAAGCACATGGGTTTATAAGAATGTCTATTTCTTGAGACCTTAGATTCCATATCGTAGAACTTGATACCCCTTATGAAGCAATGAAACAACTCAATAAAGTTTTTGGAATTAAAAATGAAATTAGAGCCCATCAACTCGAAAATGAGTTGCTTACGTTGGACCCCAATAATTTTTCTTCCGTTGAAGATTTTTTGTCCAAGTTCAAGACCCTTTGACTTCTCTTGGAAGGTGTTAAGGTTAAGAAAGAAGATGGTAGCCTTATCTATTCCATTCTTACTAAGTTGGGACCAACCTACTCAATGTTTGTTTCCACCTTGCGTTCTACTAGATAAGCCTTTATTTCTCAAGGAGATGACTACAAGTCCCCCTCTTTTGATGCCTTTTGTGATCCTTAATAGGAGAACAAGAAAAAATCTTACATCTTGGTCTTCTTAATCTTGGAAACTCTTATAAGAAAGCCTTATAGACCCAGCAGAAACCAAGTTCTTATTAATCTTGGAAACTCTTCTAAGAAAGCCTTAGCCGCCCGGCCACAACCAAGTTCAAAGAATCCTAAGAAGCAACATCCTAAAAAGAATGTTCCTAAACTAACCAAGTGTCCTAAGCACTTTTAGTCTCAAAATGAAAAATCAATTCAACAAAATGATAAGGAAAATAAAAACAAAGGGAAGAAGACTGATAGACATTGAAACTTTTGTAATCATGATGGCCACTTAGAATCCAAATGCTTTAAAAAGATGGAATCCTTGGAAGCAACAATGAAGAAGCATAACATCCATTTGGAGCACTCTTCAACTTCAACTTTATCTTTAGGAATAACACTTTCTGCATGTGGTTGTCAAGCGTCTTGTTCTGGTTATGCACTAAATGTATATTCTTCTTCTCATTCTCATGAGTGGCTCATTGATCCTGGAGCTTCTTATCACATGGCCAAAAACAAAACCATGTTTTCTTCTTTAAATGATTATAACATCAAAAATATATATGTTGGTGATGATAGATTTATTAGTGTTGTAGGGACTGGAACTATTCATCTAGACAATGGTCAATTTAATGATGTATTATGTGTTCCAACCTTACCCTACAACCTTCTATCTGTATATCAGAAAACTCATGCAGGTGAAGGTAAAACGGTTGAATTTTACCTCACGATGTTGTAATTAAGGACCTAAGAGATCCTAGACAAATTTTAGCTACTGGAATTGCTAATAATTCTACAAGGTTGTATAAGTTTAACAACTTTGGGTCATCAACTCTTCTTTCAGTATATGTTGCTGATAATGATGAAGTGAGCAAACTTTGGCATGAGCAATTTGGTCACTTAAACTATCGCTCCCTTCAAAATCTATGTAAAGAAAATATGGTGACAACTCTTCCTATGGTATCTTGCAGAGATGGTGTTTGTTTCGGATTTGTACTCGAAAAACATCATCACGATAGTTTTTAAAAACGTGCCTCTTGGCACACCTCAACCCCTTTACATCTTGTGCATAGTGATTTATGTGGTCCATTTCTAGTTGTTTCATTCTCTGGCTACAGGTATTTCTTGATTTTCATTGATTATTTCTCCAGATGCACTTGAGTATACTTTTTAAAACTCAAGAGTGAAATCTTTAACATGTTCGTGGCCTTTAAGGCCTTTGTTGAGAAACAATCTGGACATCAAATTGTTAAGCTAAGATCTGATATTGGTGGAGAATATGTTAACAACAAATTCATCAAATATTTGACTGAGCATGGAATTCAAATGCAACATACTATTCCATATACTCCACAGAAAAATGGTGTAGCTGAAAGGAAGAATCACAAATTAAAGGAAATGGCTAATTGTATGCTTAAATCTAAAGAAGCAATTAACTATGCAAATTACATTGTAAATTGCACTCCTACTAAGGTTTTAAAGAATATCACTCCAGAAGAAGCATGTAGCTCAATTAAACCAGATGTACATCACTTTCGTGTTTTTGAAGGTGAACCATGGGCCCATATTCTCGATGAGAAACATAAAGCCTTAGTACCTAAGAGTGAAAAATGTATTTTTGTTGGATATTATGAAGATGTCAAAGGATATTGAATTCTTCCACCTAAATCCAAAAATGTTATCATTAGAAGAGATGTAAAGTTTGCTGAAAATATATCAGCCTATGAGCCTAGTTCGGTGGATGTGCCACCTCTCTCTACCCCTTCTACTTCAGAAAATATTTCTTCTTCAGATGATGAGAACGAGGATGAAAATCCTCCCCCACCTTCTTGGGATCCTCCTTTAGCTCCTCAGCTTCCAAAATGGATTCATGCTACTCGGGATGTAACAAGTGCTCTTGTAGGTGATCCTACAGATCAACGACGTACAATTTTTTAGTTCGATAGAGCCTCTTCTTTATTGGCTCAAGCTTCAACGAATTATGATCCTAACACCTTTGCAGAAGCTTTAGGCCATCCATATTGGGACGCAACTATGAATGAAGAATATCGTTCATTATTGGAAAATTAATACATGGGATATTGTTTGTCTTCTGAAGGGATGAAAACTTATTAGATGCAAATGGGTTTATAGAACCAAGTTTGGAATAGATAGAAAAGTTGATAAATATAAATCTCATCTTGTTACTAAGGGTTTTTCACAAGTTGAAGGCATTGAATATACTAAAACCTTCTCCCCTATTGCCAAAATGAACTCTGTTCGCCTTGTTCTTTCCTTTGCTGCCTCTTTCAAATGGGAAGTCCATTATATGGATGTTAAATATGCCTTCTTGCATGGGGACTTGCATGAAGAAATCTATATGGAACAACATCCTGGATTTATACAAACAAACTATAGCCTTATATGTCGGCTTAAGAAATCCCTTTATGGTCTCAAGCAAGCCCCTCGGGCTTGGTATGCAAAAATGGATAGATTTCTTTTAGATACTGGCTTTTTTAAGTGTCATTCTGACAATACTATCTACACCAAGAAAGTGGGCAAGTCTCTTATCATTCTTGTTCTTTATGCTGATAATCTTATCCTTACTGGTAATGATCCCAACCTTATAAACCATGTGAAGTCTAGCCTTAAAAAGCAGTTTGAAATGAAAAACTTAGGACACTTGCATTATTTTCTTGGCCTTAAAGTCTTGAAATCCAAGAAAGGTATTTCCCTTTCCCAGTCCAAGTATGCTTGTGATCTTCTATGCCACTTTCACATGGAAGACTGTAAGCCAACCACTTCTCCCTTTCAGCTTGGAAACAAACTTTCAGTCATTTTTACTTCCCCTGAAGTTGATGCTACCTGGAAAACTTTTGTATCTGACCCATACCTGTACTGACCTTTCCTTTGTTGTTGGCCTTATTGCTCGGTTTATGCAAAACCCATATTAAAGTAATTGGAAAGAAGCTAAAAGAATACTTCGTTATCTTCAAGGTATAGTTCAGTTTGGGATTCATTACAATGTAGAAGCATCTCGTCTATTGGTTGGTTTCACTGATTCCGATTGGGTTGGTGACCCTGATGATCAGAAGTCTACTGCAGGTTATGTATTCACTTTTGGTTCTGGACCCATTACATGGGCTTGAAAGAAACAAAGTACCATTTCTCTTTCTTCAGCAGAAGCAGAGTATCGTGGCACCTTAGAATCTAGTAAGGAATCGTTGTGGCTTTGTCAAATTTGACATAGTTTGGCTTTCAGCAACAACATCCAACTACACTTTGGTGTGATAATCAAAGTGCCATTCAATTATGCAAAGATCTAGTCCAACGTCAGCATAGAAAACACATTAAACTACATATGCACTTCATCAGAAAGCTCATTCATGACCATGTTCTTGAAGTGCAATGTTGTTCAACCGATGATCAAGTTGCAGACATCTTTACAAAGGCTCTCACAGAGGCGAAGTTTACTAAACTTCGATTTATGGTTGGAGTTTAGGAATTTGTCGCTAAGGGGGGATATGCTCTAATGCCTCTTTCATTCTCCTATTGTGTCATATTTGTACATCCTTCAATCCTATCCCAAGTTTTTCTTAAGGGGGGATGTTACGATATTCCGACACATAGGAAATAGTTAAGTATAACTTGGTCTAGTGTATAGTTAGGTAAAGTGTGTTTCTTTAGTATGTATTTTTTGTAACTTACAATCCGACGGTCACGATATGTTCTAGACATGAAGTGATTCGACAGTTTGATTCTCTCCTCGGTATTATTGACACTTGAACCATGGTTTAACACTCAATTGGTCCGTGATCTCTATTTAAAGAGCATGGAGGGTCATTTGTGAGGTCACTGTTCATGAGAGAAGTTTATGTAATTTTTCTTTCTTTTATATTAATAAATTGCATGAAGTGGTCACGTTGACTCAGGCCATGGACTGTTTCCCTCTTTGAGGGTTTTAACCACGTCAAGAAAACTGGTGTACTGATATGTGATCTGTTTGTGAGCAGTGTCCTTTGGTGTTCTATTTGAGGAACTTACCCTGTAAATTCCTACATTTCATCATTTTTTGCATGTTTTTTTTCATCCTTTTTTGCAGCCCCCTTTGCACCAAGTTTTGTGTCGAGGTTTGTGCCTAGTTTTTCTTCTAATTTTTTTGCATCCCCTCTTGCATCTTCGTTTGCATCCACATTTGCATCCTCTATTGCATCCATTATTGTGTCCACTATTATATCCACTTTTGTTGTGCCAGAATTGTGCCTAGTTTGGAGCCTACCTTTGCACCCACTTTTTTATTCTAATTTTGCATCCACGTTTACATCCTCATTTGCATCTAAGTTTGCATTTACTTTTGCATCTATTTTTGCATAATTTTTTTATCCAATTTTGTGTCTCATTTTTTATCTACTTCTGCATCTACTTTTGTTGCATCCACTTTTGCATCCACTATTGCACCTATGTTTACATCCACTTTTGCATCAAAATTTTCTTCTTTTTTCACTTCTATCACTGCATCCACTTTTACATCCACTTTTGTTGTGCCACAATTTGCGCCATGTTTTTCACCTAGTGCTGTACCCATATTTTCTTCCACTTTTGCACCCACATTTCCATCCTCTTTTACATCCAAATTTGCATGAAATATTGCATCCTTTTTTGCATCCAGTTTTGTGTCAGGTTTATGCATCAAGTTTTCTATCTTGTTTTGTATCTACTTTTGCATCTACTTCCGTTGCGTCCATTTTTGCATCCAATTTTGTGTCCACATTTGCACCCATGTTTGCATCCACTTTTGATTCATTTTTTTCATCCAAGTTTGCATCTTTCCTTTTTTGTCTACTATTGCATCTACTTTGGCATCCACTTTTGTTGTGCCACAACTTGTGCCATGTTTTTCACCTACCATTGCGCCCAAATTTGGTTCTACTTTTTCATCCTCTTTTGTGTCCAAGTTTGCATCAAATATTGTATATGTTTTGGCATCCCCTTTTGCATCCACCTTTACGTGAGGTTTTGCATCAGGTTTTGTGTCTAATTTTACAACTACTTTTTCACCTACTTCTATAGCTTCCACTTTTGTATCTAATTTTGTGTCCATTGTTGCACCCATGTTTGCGTCCATGTTTACATCATTTTTTGCATCTTATTTTGCATCCAAGTTTGCCTCCTTTTTGCATCCAAGTTTGTGTCCTTTTTTGTGTCAGTTGTTGCATCCAGTTTTGATTCACCACAATTTGAACCAAGTTTTGCACCTACTATTGCACCCATGTTTTCTTCCACTCTTACATCCACGTTTGCATCATATTTTGTGTCTGAGTTTGTATTTAATATTGCATCTATTTTTGAATCCACTTTTGTAGCCAATTTTACGTCCATTGTTGCACGCATATTTGCATCTACTTTTGCATTCATTTTCCAACACTCATCAATTTTTTTGCATTGATGATATTTATTATGCCATTGAAATTTATGAACAATTGATGACAACATCAATAATCATGATGAATATGATAATGAAGATGATTATTATGACATGAATGGTGATTATGATGATAAAGACGATGGTGGTTACAATGACACTGACAATGATGATGATGACAAGCTAATGACCATAGAAAATCTTCCCAAATTTTAAATTTTGTCATTGTCATAATCATAATCATTATCATAAAATTCACCATCATATGATCAACATTATTATCATTGTCCTCTATGTCATCATCAACAACAATAATGGCATGAATGATGATGACAATACCAATGATTATGATGTCCATGACGACGATGACAACAATGATGATAGAAATTAAATTAATGATGATGATGAGGATAATGACAATGATAATGGTGGTGGTGATGATGATCATCATATATAGAGTTGTTATTTCTCACGCATATATCACATGTGTCCTAAACAACCATTTTCTAACACTCGTCACATTTTTTGGGTTGATGATATTTCTTACGACATCGATAATTATGAACAATCGATGACAATGTCGATAATCATGATGATAACAATGATGAAGATGATGATGATGACATGAATGGTGATTATGATGATAATGCTAATGATGACAATAGCGATAACAATGATGGCAGTGTTGATGATGATAATGAAGATGATGAAAATGATTATGATAATTCCAATGACCTTAAAATATTATGGATTCATGAACTTACTAGTTTCAAGACTATCTTCTGCATACGTATTACACACAATTTTCATGTACCTCAATTTACGTACAATTTTTTTGTTTTTGTAATACAATAGACAATAATCTCTCTCCATTTGGGAATACATGGCTTATTTCTTGTCTTTTCCTATGCCCCTGCAGATTTCATGGTCCTCAACATATTTTTCTAACAATTTTTCCTTTTGCTTCATGCTACAGGCTATACATCTCCCCTTGTTTGAAGAAAGCTGATTCTCCATTAGAATTTTCGATGTTTAACCAAAACACCTTGGTTTATTTATGTTAGGCATATATGGTTTGATAACTTACTCATACTATATGACTCCTTTTGATCTCATATAATTGTTGGACATATATCATATGATATAAAACATGGCATTATAGCACCCTTCCCACATTCTATACATGATTAAGATGGCACATCGCCCTTTTACCTTGGCTCATGGTTTTCATGAAACAAATGTGCACATAGATTAGGGGTTCAATTTCTACTATGATGTGTTTCTGTGTTTTGATTTTAGTTCTTAATATATTGTTGACACCTAATCCTCTGAGATTGGGAAAATATGGTGTAAATATGTAAATACAAAATAAGAAAATGAAGAGACCTTCGAATGTGAATCCTAAGGGTCTCTCTCCTATTTGTATATATTAATGTTGTTTTTAATAGATTTTTTCAATATTTTGGAGTTACCATATACCTGGTTTGACATGGTATCAGAGCATAGGTCTGCAGGTTTTGGGTGCAGTATAGGGCATATAAATGTACCAACATTTAATTGTCAATCCATTAGTTCGTGAACTTTGAGGCATAGCACTAGAAATGTTAGAGAGAGCCCCTGGCAACCTATAAAACATATTCTAGTCTATCTTGCGCATTAATCTCAACAATAAATGAAATCCTACACTTAAAAGGGAATTTGGGAAAACACTAATCCTGAAAATTAAAATCGTGCGAGAAATAAAATCAATCTCGCACTAAAAGGAAATCCTAATTATGGGCAAACAAAAGGGAAATCCGAACTGGAAACCAAGCAGTGTCGACACAATATCAAAAAGACTGTAAATGCTGGAATAAATTCAAAAGAAATTCAAAACCATTTTGTTGCATCTACCTCTGTGTAACAAATCAACCTGAAAGCATCAACAAATATTAACAAGTAAATTTACTGTGTAAATAAACTTATGAAATAAATTGATTTAATATAAATTATTTCGCCTTCCTTGTCCCTAGAAATAAATCTTGTAAAATTGTCTAGAAGTTTAAAGGAAACTACAATGGAAAATAAACATTATCATTTTTCAAACACGAGGCAACTTCCTTTTCATAAATGTCAGCTCTGCAAGCATCATGCTTTAAAATAATGGAAATATATATGCGATCTCTGTTTTTGAATAATATATAGCTTCTTGTAAGCATAGATTGAATGAATGTGTTAATACCTCGAAACCATAAACACTCAAGTCGATCTTAGGTTCTGGAATATAAATTAAATGGATCTGGATCAATTCAAAGGGTTCAAGTTGCGCATTACAACTCATAAAGGTAGAGTATCAATGCGTAATCCGATCTTGTAAATTCAGATAATCTGGAGGGATGCAATCTCATTCAATATAAATAAATATTATGAGTGCAAGAACAATTATTAATGCAATAAATCAAATCAATTTTGTAGTCGAAAGGGAAACATTGCAACAGATTAAATAACACCAATTTGAAGAAGGAAATAGACCGGAAATAGTTAAATCTTGCGATGCCAACTTCACACAGTAAATAATAATCAAAATTCTATTTAATTTAAGAGATGCAAAGCGCTGTCGAGCTAGTCTGGTAGCCAACCCAGCGAACTCACACCCTCTATTCGTGACCCGGTTCACACAGAAATTAAAACCATAAGATGCACCAAATAAATGAACAGAGCATGGTTGAAAATGCATTAATTAATTCTCGAAAACGATATTTACATCATGAGGAAAACACTTAACTCCAAAAAATAGGAGAAGTAATCCACTGGTTATAATTGCGTGATGCTACATGGGATGAACTTCTCCTCCCTTATGTGCATTCCTTCCATACCTGTGTGTGTGTATCTATTGATCGATCTATTAATTAATTGTATTCTACTCCAGGCAACCTATATAGGCATCGAAATGCAATTTTGGGCTTTTAACAGCCAATTAAAATACAGGAGGGTAGATTATCGATCTCAACAATTTGCCAGGAATAAAATTGGTTTTGCAACTAAATGTCAAAATAGGAACTAATTCTAGTGAATCTTACCTCTTTTCCTTGAATGATGATATTGATGGACCAAATGTTTCTTGGAATTATCTGTTCAAATAAGAGTAATTTCCTCAATGAATTGGGATCTCTTGAAGCATTTCTATTTTAGATAAAAATGATGACTCCACATCAGACGGTCACAATGTTGCATCATCACCACTTGGCATAGCTGTAGAATCATTTAGTGCGGTTTTTGAATTAACAAGGTTTGAAACCATTATTCTACCTAAGAAATTTCTAGTTCAACTGATGGCTTCACACACGGGATCCATAAGACTACACCCACCCATTGACTATAAATTCCAAGCCTTGAAGTTGATATTCAAAGTACACCTACACAATTCAACTGTCTGCGGGAATGACCCAATTGTTATCGTGGGAAGAATAGGAAGATTTAACTTTTTCTGTTGTTTTCTCAAGACTGGCATAGCTTGTCGATGGTTAGAAGTCTTCGACGCTGTAGTGGCCTTTCGAACTGCCTCCTTGTTCATTCTTGGAGACGTCCTCCTTGAATTTTGTGCAGATGCATTGACCGCAATTGAGAATCAGTATCTCCAAAAGAGCTGCTCGAATATTTCCTCAAGGCTGAAGTTATAACATCATGAACAATTTCCTTCTCAACCTCAGTACCATCTTTAGCAGCCTTAGCGGCCTTACCATGCATGTCAACTACTCCAGTGTTCTTACTTGGTGAAGCATCCAATAGAATGTTTCATCAATTCCTAGAACAACTATATTGCAATTAGAACCAAGATCGTTGTGTGCAGACATGCGCCTTGTTTGCAAGCTGCATCACTAATTGACCAATGGGAAGGGGTGAATCATACAAGAATTTGTAATAGATACACTCAGGCCTCATGTGAAGAGATAACACACACCCATATGTAGTAACACCAACTTCAAACTAACAATACACAAATATATTACTTCCCAAATCACTTCATCACTGAAGATACAATTCATGATAAAAGAAACTTTAATAAAATAAAGGGTGTTCTGGTGAAGCAATTGAGAGCAGCAACACACAATCTTCAAATCCATGAAATCCAACTAAAAATTTGCGTAACACTAGAACAAGATCAGGGCACCCGGATTAACACATTTCTTATCTCCTAGTGTAGGAATGTGAGTGTAGTCCAGGAATTCTTCAGAGTGTAGGAAGCTCAGAGTGAGCTGGTGCTAGAATCTGTTGCATAGTCTAAGAAGGTAATCGCAAGTCCAAGGCCTGTATAAAATTATGATCAAATCAATTTTAAACCTGCAACATACAACCCTTTATTAATAATGTTTTAATCCTGTTAAAACAAGGGAAGTAACAAATACTCACGACAATAATCATTTAATCAAACAACAACATGAGATATTTTGAGTAAAAAGAAGACAAAACAGAGGCCCAACATCCCCCCATGCTGACCATCTTACACGTCCTCATGCAAGGAAATCTAGTACTGTCACTCCCTTGCAAAAAAATAAATAAAAACATTTATAGCCATTTGTAATGATGTTCCTACAATTCTATGTGATCACATTTCCTGCACTAGATAAATCTTGTTCTAAAAACAGAGTGTCTGCTGGACTCTTTATTTGTTTAGAATCATTTCAAGAACTCTAACACAAAGGATGCCATGGGAATACTACATTTCATGGACAGTGTGATTATCTAAATAAAATAGAAAACTTTTAGAATTTCCAAAAATATCCTGAAGGCATCCTTGATCAGAAGTTTCATTTTAACATCCTTAATGTAAATATGAGTGAAATGATTTAAAATCCATGGTGTTACAAGTAGAAATAGTAATACCTTCCCACAATGACTATTTTTACCATTATCCATGTATAGTTGAAGCTCCTTTTGTATGGGCACAATGAATTACCTGCACTAAGAGTCCTACGTCCATAAAAATCATTCCAAAAAGATAGAACTCTTAGGCATAACAACTGAAGGATTTTAAAGCCATTCTCAAAGAGATTAATAATGAGTTTAGGGAAAGAAAAAACAACCAAGTAAATCATAGTGTAAAATTAACTTTAATACCACAATCATGTCCCTACTGCCAACATGCATCTATAGCCTTGATAGGGATACCTTTTAACCTCATGAAATGCTTGTATTCCACCTATTAGATATAGATTCAAAGTTATTTAAGAGAATTTACTTTTTCTCTTTTTAAAAGTTAATCCAAGGCCGCTATCTTGGCTCGGTAACCAGCTAATGACAATGCCATTCGCAAGAACTAAGAAGAATGAAAAATCCGGCTCATGATAAACTCTCTTGTCTTTCAGCTTCTTCAACTGAAAGCCATTACCCTAGCTTGGTGACCAGTGCGGTAATGCCATTCTCCTTAGGACCCATGTTCATAGTAGGTCGGCTCGCAATGAGACCTCCTATCCTTCAATTAATTCGTTTATGTTTAAAACAAAACTCTGATTATGATTAATCTCAGATAGGTTACTTAATAGGTGGGGAAGCAAATCTACCCCTTAAGAGTGGAGGATGGATTCAAAAATTTATAATTACTACTCTTTACTAGTTGGTCGTGCTACCCTAAAGACTTAAAAAAAAACATCTTGGATAATGACTAAAAAGATTCCTTGAGTTGGTCATGCCAGTCTTCTTTATGAAAGCTTATTAGAGTTTTGTAGTCGTGGTCCATCATAGGAGGTTTTTCATCAATCCCTTCGAAGAGGGACTTGAAAGGATTTTATGGACGATAGTTTATTTAGAATAGGAGAAAAGTATTACATGTAACTTATAACAATACCCTTCACTAACATATTAATCCACAATAAAAGTCACTTTAAAATATGAGGCATTAAGTGTGAAGTTCTTCTAACAGGTCTTACCATGAGAGTGCATAATAATAGAAATTTCAAAAGTTGTGCTTTTAGGGAATCACAAGTTCAAGAGTGTTGTTATACATCTTTATTCATTATTCTCATATAACCCTACCCTATTTTTAAAGAAAGAAATATTACCTTTAAGTGTAGGTGTACTTCCAATGAAGCCATGTGCGTAACAAAATGTTGATTATACTCACACCTAGCTTTAAAGAATAGAATTCAAGACATACCAAAGCATGAGAAACTAGTTGCTTCAATTGACATGGTACCAAGAGTTTCTGAATGATGAAGAAATAAGGTGGGTTAATGACTGCTTGAAACCAGGATTCAATGGAATCCACATATTTATGATTCTCCAACTGATGCAAGTCTTCCACAGTTTGATAGTCACTCTCTTGGAGGCACAAAGAATATGGTGAAAGACAAAAGATAAATCCCTCAAGTTCAAGGTCAAATATTTGATTTTCTAATTGACAAGAATGGTTGAGAGAGATTCTAGGGTTTTGAGCTTCAACAACATTTTGAGAACAAGTTCCAATGAAATATTGCTCCTCTAGTGGTCTTTGAATTATATCTTCCTTGGGTAAATGTTCTGCAGTAATGGGGGAAGTTTCCAAATTCATTCCCTTTCCCAACATGGAAGATGTGACATTTTGTTCGATAGTGGGAAGAATAGGTGTTTCAAACTGTTGTGTAGCTAGATGGTTTGAATTGGGGTTAATGATATGGTTTGGGCTAAGGTTTTGGTTAAGGTTTGGACTAAGATTTGGATTTGGATTGGGATTAGGCTTTGGACTAGGGTTAGGTCTAGATTTTGGATGAGGACTAGGGTTAGGTCTAGGGTATGGACTAGGGTATGGACTAGGGTTAGGTCTAGGGTATGGACTAGGGTTAGGTCTAGGGTATGGACTAGGGTATGGATTAGGGTTATGGTACAGATTAGGGTTAGGTCTAGGGTATGGACTAGGGTTAGGGTATGGACTAGGGTAAGGTTGTACATGCAGCTGGGACCATGGAGGAGGATGAGTTGATGGTGAATTGGAAAGAAATTGTGGTTGTTGCTGATGCTCAAGTAATTGAATTTGCATGGGAGATTTCCCTAGAGAGAAGGATCCGAATGATTCTTGAGTCCATGGAGATATTTGGCTCGAGGATGAGGGCCAAGGAGAGGGCCACTGCAACCATGAAGTAGGGTGTTCAATTGGAGGAGGATTAAAAGTTTGCCATGAAACTGGAGGATTAGAAACTTGTTGAAGAACATGCTCAGGATAATAAACATTATTTCAAGTATCAAATGGTGATGGGTTTTGAGTTATACCTGGTAGTCGATTTGATTCCTTACTTGATTTCCTGAGTGCCTTTAGTAATACTAGTAGTGATGGGAAATGTTATGTTGAATGGTCCTCTTCAAAAATTTTGCAAACTTTCAGGCTATTAAGTGGACACTTTCCAAGGAAGTTTTTCTTTCTACAGTTGGCACAAAATATAAGCAGTGGGTTGTCATTCTTCTTCTGCTCTTCTTGAAAATCATCCAGTTTTGAAATCAAATATTTAATAATATCATTATTATGTTCAATCAAAATATTAAAATTTTCACTTGTTAATTTTTCATTGGATGAGTTGTATGTCTTTGTAGTAGCATAATTCACTTGTTAATTTTTCATTGGATGATTCCTCAAAATACCATTTTTTGTTTTTAATAAGCCAACTGGTACATTCGTTAGCACTTGAATAGTGTATATATCTATATAGGGTGGGGAGTTCTTACAACATCAGAGAAAATGAGAAACCTTAAAGCAACAGTGCAGGAAAGAAATAAATTCAAAGAACATAAAATTGCAAGAGAAACTAGGTGAAGGAAAAAACCAAATGCATAAGGTCACCAAGGTCAATCACCTAAGTGCCTCCCCGACAACAATGCCAAAATGTTGGGTGAAGTATAGGGCATATAAATGTACCAACATTTAATTGTCAATCTGGTAGTTCGTGAACTTCGAGGCGCAACATTAGAAATGCCAGAGAGAGCCCCCGACAACCTACAAAAAAATTCCAGTCTATCTTGCGCATTAATCTCAACAATAAATGAAATCTTGCACTTAAAAGGGAATTTGAAAAAACACCAATCCTAACAATTAAAATCATGCGAGAAATAAAAGCAATCCTGCACTGAAAGGAAATCATAATTATGGGCAAACATAAGGGAAATCCAAATTGGAAACCAAGCAGTGCCGACACAATATCAAAAAGGCTGTAAATGCTGGAATAAATTCAAAAGAAATTCAAAAACCATTCTGCTACATCTACCTCTGTGTAAATGTTAAAGACCTTATTATGACTATATATATATTATTAGTACTTATTTTTTTTTACAGCAAAAATACGACCAGAAAATAA
>APFE031472395.1:3010-32998 GCA_000404065.3 Pinus taeda
AAAGGTAATATAAAAATAAAACGTCAACATTAAAGTTATATTATTATAGATTCCAAATAAAAAATCAAACTAATTTAACTTAAAAGCGACTGGAACCTAAGCAGCGTCACCCATGAAGTCCTCCTTTCACATCTGCTTCCACGCTACTGCTATCTGTTCAAGCTGTTGAATGAAGTCATAGATGTAATCCTGCTGCCGTGCAATATTCGCGACTAAAATATCACGGGCCTCCGCCACTTTTGATCTCAACTTCTTCCCTTCCTCTCCCGCCATTACCATTCGCAGTGCTGCAGCTATGTTTTCGCTGAGAAAAGAGCCGTCGTCTCCCCGTCCAACCTCGATCCCCAACTTCAGTTCGAACGCTATTTGCGGGGCATTCAAGATCTGATCAAGTTTTACTGGCAAGAGTACGAGAGGCACTCCGAAGCTCAGCGCCTCCATGGCAGAGCTCCACCCGCTGTGGGTCAGATACGCACCCACCGACGGGTGAGAGACGATCCGAACCTGCGGCACCCAACCCCAGACAACCAGATCCTGGTCCTGTGTTCGTGTCTCGAAACCTTCGGGAAAGAGCTCCCAGAGATCTTCCCGGGTGTTGTCCAAGAATTGCGGAGCACGCACCAAGCAGAGGAACGGTGCAAGGGCTAACCAGCGTGCCATAGGGCATTAAATGCCCTGGTACATGCATGCTATATAACAAAATAACACATAGCTTTTATTTTTAATTTATGTAGCCAATGAAGCTGTGTGTTATTTTGTTATATAGCCTGCATGTACCAGGGCATTTAATGCCCTATGGCAAGCTGGTTAGCCCTTGCGGAATGAGATCGCCGAACACGGAAATCCGTGCGCCAGAGTTGCCAGCTCTCGGTGGTCAAATTCTTGCTAGAAAACCTGGATGGGTGGAAGCCGTTGCCGAAGGTCGCCGACGAATACACCGAGAAATAGACGGATGGTACATGCATGTCAACAGCGACGCTCTGCGTCCAATACTGTACGAAGTCATGAACGACGTAATCTGGCGAAAGCTGCCGGAAGAGGATTCGGAACGGCTTCTCCAGGCCATCTAGGGCTTGGTTGAGCGGAGATGCCATTTCTACAGGGATGTCTGCCATGAATTCCGCCCCAGGGGTCAGTCCCTCCGTGGGCGGTAATGGCAATTCCAGCAGATCGATCCGGCCGGGCCACTCCTGAAGTTGCAGATTCTGGATATGTTAACGGGAGTGGAGAGAAAGGAGACTGTGTGGCCGTGGGCTGCAAGATCCTTCGAGAGCTGTAGAAAGGGATTAATGTGGCCCTGCGCCAGCCATGGAAACAACAGAAAATGAAGTCGTTTCTTTCTAATATGGATATCCATCATATCACAAGGAGTATCTCAGGGTTATGAGGAAAAAACTATATCATCTGCAATTTATATCTCTTCGTCAAACAACTAACGAAGTCTTAAGGGGATGGCTTTCGCATAATAATGCTCTTATTAAATGCTTTCTCAATAGAATAATGTTCTTATTAAATGTAATTATTCGGTCTCACTAGAATAATACTCTAATAAAATGTAATTATTGACTCCAATAATACTCTTATCAAATGTAATTATTCTATTATCGTATAAAATGTAATTATTCTATTTTGATATTAATATTATTTAAAATTATTTTTATAAATTAGATTTTAAAGTTTTTTCAGCTAGAATCCGTTGGAAATTTCTGTTCATTTCAAACACAAAAGAAATTTCACAGAGAACAATGCTCTGTTTTTTATTCAGCTCTGTTTTTTATTCAGGATCTTAATCATAACAAAAAAAAACTTTTACAAAATAGTCTTCCTCTACTCAGAGGGATTACAACAGGAACGCTTCAGTTCCAGAAACTAATTTCACTATCTCAGAAGAATTAGAGTTTCAGCACTGCTGTGCGTTGCAGAGAAAGAAAGACTCTCCTTTTTAATTCTGCTCTCTCTCTCAAAGTACAAAAACAGAACTGCTGTTAAAAATTACTTGCACTCACACAGAAAACAGAACTGCTGTTCTTTTTCTTTCTACACTTGAAAAAACGGATCTGCTGTTCGTTGTATTTATAAGAAAATAAATATCTGAGTTAAACTATAAACTAATCAAAATATCTACTGATGTTTATCTGTGTATTTATTGCAGAAGAGGCGGTGATGCTTTTCAAGATGGCAGTCTGCAGGGGAATTAAACTCTGAATTTAATGCATGGCTTATCACAACATCGCACCGAAGGAAGTGAAAAGATGTGTCGCCGCTGCCATAATTGTTTGAAACATGCGATTTGCGATATGCGATCAGATCGCATCGCGAAATCGCAATCGCAGACAATAGAAGGGACGTAAGGAAGTTTAACAATAAAATGTGTGATATGCGATCTGCGACTTGATCGCATCACAGGGAGCTCAAATGGTTGTTTTCTGGAAACAGTATGTTGCGGTCGTTGTCGCTCTACGACAGTTTAAATTAACATTCCAACACTCCCCTTTAATTTCAATTGCTGGGTTTTTCTGCATACCCAGGCATTTCCTGAAATGATCAAAACTTTTCTTTCCCAATGGTTTTGTCAAGATGTCAGCTAGTTGATCCTCTGTTCTGCAGTGCTGCAAAACAATCTCACCATTGTTAACCAATTCATGTATGAAGTGAAATTTGGTATCTATGTGCTTTGTTCTTTTATGAAAAACAGAGTTTTTAGACAAAGTTATTGCTGATCTATTGTCACAGTAAATGGTTGTGCCCTTTTCTTGTTCATGACACAAATCTCTGAGAACTCTTCTCAGCCACACTGCTTGGCATGCTGCTGCTGTTGCTGCCACATACTCTGCCTCTACTGTTGATAAAGCCACAACTGGTTGCTTCTTGGAAGCCCATGAGATGGCTCCCGATCCCATATGAAACACATACCTTGATGTGCTTTTCCTATCATCAACACTTCCAGCCCAATCACTGTTAGTGTATCCTGTCAACATGAAACTTCCAGAAGAGGAGTATAAAATACCAAACCCCTTCGTTTCATTCACATACCTTAGAATCCTCTTGGCTGCCTACCAATGAGTCTCTTTCGGTCTTTCCATAAATCTGGAGATTAAACTCACAGCGTGCATAATGTCTGGCCTAGTTGCAGTCAAGTACATAAGGCTGCCAACTATGCTCTTGTACAATTTTGGATCAAAATCCTTGCTGTTGTCTTCTTTGGTCAATT
This sequence comes from Pinus taeda, assembly GCA_000404065.3. Lineage (NCBI taxonomy): Eukaryota > Viridiplantae > Streptophyta > Pinopsida > Pinales > Pinaceae > Pinus > Pinus taeda. Next base: position 6,222 of record APFE031472395.1, read on the forward strand.
TCAACCCCACTACAGTTGGAGTCACAGCTGCTTTCTTGTTCTGCATGTTAAATCTTTTCAACACTGCTTCTACATATTTATCTTGAGAAATTAAAACACCATTTTCACTTTGGTCTACTTCAATTCCAAGAAAATATCTTAAGAAGCCCAAATCAGTCATTTCAAATTCATTTTTCATGACTGCTTTAAAATCAGCAATGAGAGAAGCATCATTGCTAGTAAAGATCAAATCATCTACATATAAAACAACAATAATAATCTTACCGTCATTCTCCTTTATGTAGAGTGTGGGTTCACCATCACACTTATCAAACCCATTCTCAATCAGATAAGCATCTATTCTGTTGTACCATGCTCTTGGAGCTTGCTTCATCCCATAAAGAGCCTTCTTCAGTTTGCAGACTTTATGCTCTTGGCCTTCAACTTCATAGCCTGGAGGTTGTTCAACATAAACCTCTTCTTTTAACACTCCATTTAGGAATGCAGATTTAACATCCATCTGATAAATCTTCCATTTGTGTTGTGCTGCAATAGTCAACACTGTCCTCACTGTTTCCATCCTTGCTATTGGTGCAAAGGTTTCATCATAGTCTTTGCCTTGTTGCTGCTTGTAGCCTTTCACAACAAGTCTTACTTTGTGCCTGTCAATCTTGCCTTCAACATTGCTTTTGGTCTTATAGACCCACTTAACTCCAATGGCATCTTTTCCTTCAGGGAGGTCCACTAACTCCCATGTTTTACTCCTTTTAATTGCACCAATTTCTTCATTCATTGCTTCAATCCACTTATCTTCATTTACAGCATCTTCAAAATGAATTGGGTCATCAACATGACAATACAAAGCGAATAATGAATTCAGACCGGTATTGTTACTTACCGCTCCTTGTTCATAAATCTCATTTATATTTCTGAATCTTGGTCTTCTTGGTGTGCTTGACGTTCCATCCGAACTTGAGGGTATTTCTGATCCCTGTGGTGTGCCTGAAGAAGCACTTCCTTGACTTCTTAAGGTTGTTCGAATTCCAGCTTGTGGTGTGGTTTGCTGTACTTACTGTGGTGGATGAGGAGCCACCAAAGAAGGATTATTTGCTGTTGTCTCTTCTTCTTCTTCTTCGTGAGACACAATTGTCTTCACATTCACTGTCTTCTCTAAGCTTCCATCCCAAGCTTCATCTTCAATGAACTGCACATCTCTGCTTATAATCAATTTCTTAGTGGATGGATTATAGATTTTGTATGCTTTTGACTCATCACAATAGCCAACAAATACACGCTTCTCCCCCTTACTGTCAAGCTTTTTCCTTAGCTGATATGGTACATGTGCATAAGCTACACAGCAGAATACTCTCATGTGAGTGATAGTTTGCTTTTGACCACTCCATGCTTCTTCTGGTATTTTGTTCATGACAGCTTTAGTTGGGCATCTATTCAAGATGCAAACTGCGCAAGTGATAGCTTCTGCCCAATACTCATGCGGCAAGTGTTTTGCCTTTAGCATACTTCTAACCATGTCAAGAATGGTCCTATTCTTTCTTTCGGCAACACTGTTTTGTTGAGGTGTATACCTTGCGGTAAACTGCTTTTGTATGCCATTCTCTCTGCAAAAACGCAGAAAGTCTTGGGAGATGTATTCTCCTCCTCTATCTGTTCTGAGCACTTTGATATAATTCCCACACTGTTTCTCAACAAGAGTTTTGAAGTGGCGGAATTTCTCAAACACTTCACTCTTCTGTTTCAGCATATACACCCATGTCTTTCTTGTGTAATCATCAATGAAAGTTAAGACATATCTATTTCCGGAAAATGATGGTATTTGCATCGGTCCACACACATCAGAGTGAACAATTTCCAAGGGTGATTTTGCCCTTATACTCTTTCCTATTGGAAAGCTTTCTTTGTGTTGCTTGCCCAAGATGCAGCCTTCACAAAGGCTGTCCGTTTTTTCAATCAATGGCAATCCCTTTACCATTCCCTTTCTGTGCAACAAATTCAGCCTCCAAAATTGAGATGTCCAAATCTCAAGTGCCACAACCAATTCACATCTTTCACTTGTTCCTGAAAGACTTCTTGTGTTACAGTCGCAATAGTTCTTCCTTCCTTCAAATCTGCCCTGAGTTTGAGAGGAAACATTCTATTGCTGGTCATCTGCACCTGTGCAATGATCTTCTTACTTGGAGGTATATCTCTGATTGTACACATATCATATTTGAAGAACACGTTGTAACCTTTATCAATGAGCTACTCAATGCTCAAAAGATTACATTTCAGACCAGGTACATAGTATACCTCTGGCACAATCATTTGTTCTCCATTTCTTGCTCGGATACTGACTCTGCGTTTACCCTTGACAGATATCTTACTATCAGTTCCTATTGTTACCTCAGATTTCACATTTTCATCCAGATTGGAAAACATTGCAATATTTCTAGTCATGTGATTACTACAACCTGAGTCTAAGAACCAGAAATCTTCTTGTCTGTCTTGTGCAATGTTACATGTTAACAACACATTCTTTGGATTCTTATTTTCTTCATTTGCAAATTAGCATTTTGCCTACTATTCATGTCATTTTGCTTTTTCCTACATTCATTTGCATAATTCCCATATTTCTTACAATAATGACATTGGACTTGGGATTTTTCATACCTTTGTCCATGAGCTTGCTGTTTGCTTGAACCTTCATCTTGGTTCTGATTGCAGCTCCTTTCGCTTGTGCTTGCAGGATAATATCTGCCTCTGTTTTGGCTTCTTCCACGACCTCTGTTATTTGCTCTACCTCGACCTTTTCCTTGGCTGAAAGACATCTGAGTCTTGAATGCTTGCTCAAGAGAGGAATCTGTTCCTCTACTCAGTCTGTGTTCATGAGACATAAGAGAAGCACTCAGTTCATCTACCGTGAACTGTGAAAGATATTTTGTTTCTTCTATTGCTACCACAATAGATTCAAACCTTGAGGGTAAAATTCTCAAGATTTTCTCTACGATCCTTCTTTCTTCAATAATCTCACCATGAGATCTTATCTCGGTTATCAACCCAATAACCTGAGTGAAGAATGAATCTATTGTATCAGATTCCTTCATGCTGAGTGTTTCAAAGTCTCTCCTCAATATCTGCAACTTTACAGTCTTCACCTTCTCCATGCCTTGATAGGCAGTTTTGAGAATATCCCATGCCTCCTTGGATTTTGTTGCTGCTGCAATCCGTGGAAAAACACTTTCATGTACTGATTGAAAAAGAAAAAAGAGGGCTTTGGCGTCCTTCTTCCTGTCGCTCTTCAACTGGTCTCTTTCTGCTGCTGTCAAAGCAGTCAACGTTGTTACATCTGCAGGTTCAGCATACCCAGTTTCAACCAGCTCCCATATTCCTTGAGAAGCAAACAATGCTTTCATTGTTATGGACCAATAACTGTGATTTTTCCCATTAAGCTGTGGCAGTTGGGAATTTGTCAAACCTGTTCCAGCATCTGCCATCTCAACTCTGTATAGGTAAAGAAGAGATACTGACTGTAAAATTAAAAACAAGCAAAAACTCTCTGCTGGAAAAAATCTGCTCAGTAAATTTCTTGCAGCTCCTACAGTGAAAAACAAACTCTGTTTTTGACTCACTGAGTGCCTAGACTAGCTCTGATACCATGTTGGAAATTTCTGTTCATTTCAAACACAAAAGAAATTTCACAGAGAACAACGCTCTGTTTTTTTATTCAGGATCTTAATCATAACAAAAAAAAATTGTTACAAAATAGTCTTCCTCTACTCAGAGGGATTACGACAAGTACGCTTCAGTTCTAGAAACTAATTTCACTATCTCAGAAGAATTAGAGTTTCAGCACTGTTGTGCGTTGCAGAGAAAGAAAGACTCTCCTTTTTAATTTTTCTCACTCTCTCAGAGTACAAAAACATAACTTCTGTTCAAAATTACTTGCACTCACACAGAAAACAGAACTGCTGTTCTTTTTCTTTCTACACTTGAAAAAACGGATCTGTTGTTCGTTGTATTTATAAGAAAATAAATATCTGAGTTAAACTATAAACTAATCAAAATATCTACTGATGTTTATCTGTGTATTTATTGCAGAAGAGGCGGTGATGCTTTTCAAGATGGCAGTCTGCAGGGGAATTAAACTCTGAATTTAATGCATGGCTTATCACAACATCGCACCGGAGGAAGTGAAAAGATGTGTCGCCGCTGCCATAACTGTTTGAAACATGTGATTTGCGATATGCGATCAGATCGCATCGCGAAATCGCAATCGCAGACAATAGAAGGGACGTAAGGAAGTTTAACAAGAAAATGTGCGATATGCGATCTGCGACTTGATCGCATCGCAGGGAGCTCAAATGGTTGTTTTCTGGAAACAGTATGCTGCGGTCGTTGTCGCTCCACGACAGTTTAAATTAACATTCTAACAAAATCAAGCGTAGAGATTATAAGTTTATCAGACATTGTTTTAGCTCCTCTAGTGTAGTTAATCTAGGATTCTTATAAAATAGAAATAATTTATTAAAAAATATTTGGAGATTGAAAATGTCAATATTCAATGTTAAGGTATTTTTGGGCACTATAATTAAAATTATATGGAGATTGAAAATTTATTGGATATTGTTTTTAGATTGTATAGCCTAGTTTAGTTAATATAAAATTCTTATCAAATAGCAATATTTTATAAAATACTTGGAGATTGAAAATGTCAATACTTAAATGCGGAAATTGAAAATTTATTGGATATTGATTTAAGATTGCATAGCGGGTTAAAATAGAACTCTTTTTTAATATCTTAATTTTATTATAATTATAATATTAATATTAATATTAATATGATTAAAATTTACTTTTATAAATTTAATTTAATTTTTCCTGCGTGATGGAAAATTATATAATAAACCGGGCCTATTGGGTGGCAAATTCCCCTTTAGTATTTAGGTGGAGATTGGGAATTTATTTGATATTGTTTTGATTTTGTCTAGTATCACTAAAATAATTTTTTTATTAAATGTTATTTTTCTTTTATAAAACTAGCACAACCACAATAATAAATGTGGTTGATAAACACCTATAAGCTCATATGAAGCACATATGTTAATTCCCAATAATATTTAAGCATTTCAAGTAATGTTATTATTTTATATTTGGGTTATATGTTTATGTCAATTTTATCTTTGAGAAGCAAACATTTTTTTTCAAATTTTGCATTTAAAAAAAAATTACACAAAAAGAAATTATATCACTTTAAACACTTCCTAGATTTGTGATTATAATAGATCAACACTGATCTTTAAAGAAAAAACTAATAAGACCATCTTGCAATTTGAAAATTTGTTATTGAATGATTGCCAGTGAATTTTAAAGCACAAATTCATTCATGCTACTTTAACTAATTCTACACTAATCCTACCAAAACCTAGGACAACCCAAATTAAAATCAATCTTTTATACATTTGTATTTGAAAAGTAAAACAATCTTTCACAGAGCACTCCTTCAAATCATTAACATCGAAACCACACTTAGTTACTAAATATATAGTGTACACATAATTGATCGCGTGGAAATTTGTGGCATAAGATGGTGAAACCTTGTACTCCTCATATGTGACATATTCCTCTCAAGAGTCAAGGACCCATAAGTCACCCTCATGATCCATTATCAAATGCCCAAACTTATGATAGAGGTTGTTCACATTAAATTTGCCACTGCCATACACCTTTTGCAACGTGCAAATACATGTATGTTTAGATACTGGTAAAGAAGTCAGAGAAGTATGTTGTTGCCAAAATTATAGGAAAATACCTTGTTTTATATGGTATCGAAAACTTTGTTATTAATTGAAGAGTTAGCATTCACAACTTGTAGCCCATATTCTTCCATCGTGAGAAAAAAATTAGAATATAGATTTTGATCTTCGAACATGTTGAGGGAAATCTTAACATTGGAATGGATGGAATTTATTTGTACAGTAGTGAAGACAGAATTTATGTGTGCAGTAGTGAAGACGTAGGAAATACCTATAAATGAATGTTATAAGTAATAATGATGAACTTATCATGCAGGAACTTATTAGAATTGGAATAATTTCAAATGCCTAAAAAAGTGGTCCCTAAGAAAGTAGTGGGTGGGGAGCTACTTACCACAAATATAATTTTTTAATTTATTGAAAAATCTTTTTCAACCATGATAAAATGTGGAGATTGAGAATACTGAGAATTGTTTTATGTTTTTCTGATCTAACTCAAATAGGACTTTTAATTACTATCATTAATCTATTATAAAATTGTTATAATATTATATAATTTAAATTTATTTAAAAAATAATTTTGTTATAATGTTAGTATAATTAAATTTATTCTTTAATCAAATAAAGACTTTTAACTACTATCATTATTCTATTATAAAATTGTTATAATATCATTATAATTATTTATTTAAAAAAATGTTATAATATTAATTATAATTTAAATCTATTTTTTTAAAATTATATTTTAACATTTTTTTCAACTGTTATATATATGGGGAAATTGAGAATGCATTGGACATTGTTTAGTTTCACTAAAATAAGATTTTGGTTCAATGGCATTGTTATATTGTAAAAATGTTATAATATTGGTATGATTTAAATTTATTTTATACATTTAATTAAAAAAATTTGCTTATTTAAGTTACAAATATTTTAACCTTGAATTTTATAGTTTACACTTCACAAAAAGAGATCACAAGATGTGTCAAATAAAATTTAAAGTTATAAATATTCTATTTCTTATTTTAAAAAAATATAACATGTCTCTTTAAGACAAAAAAATTCATTATTTACCTTAAGATTAACCTCTTTTTCATTAATGTTATATTTATTATGTAGACATTACCACTCGTGGTATGTTACGTCTGAGTTATGGTTACGGTAAATTTAGGTGGTAGAGGGTTATACCTTGTGCAAATGATATTATAACTTTACAAATTAAATGTTAAACTTAGGCCTTAGGGTTAATGTAAAACTTACACAATGTTATATATATATATATATATTTGAAATCCCATTCATTGAGAGATGCCGCTTGTCCGCAACTTGCATTAACTTGATCAATTGTAAGGATGGGTTCTAGATTGTTCCGAGAGTAACTGTAAATCTTTTCCAAGGACATTTGGTAGTGAATCCACCCTTGAATGTTGGGCTTGATTCAATAGTCGCTAACAGTTGGGAAATAGTTGGGGTAACTATCTCGCGTCCTCTGGCGATTCATTTTTGTTCCTTGCTCTGCTAGGCACGGCTTTGCTGAAGACTCAAACATTAATTTGGATTTGCAAAGGCATATTGGTTGCAACACAAAGACAACATGCAATATTTTATTTTTTCGTTTATAGCAGACTTGATAAGCGAGATTTAATAAGATTTTATTTGGATTTTAGTTACGATATATGTTTGTTTACAAGTCAAGGAGAAAGGGTACCTCTATTGTGACATTGCTTCACTCTACTCTGACTGAAAGTTAATAAAATCACCAGCTAACCAGTAACTAAAGATTCTTTATTTCGTCGTTCTCAATTTATCTTTTAAACCCACTTCCTAACTGTTGCATCTCCTTAAAAATATACAAGAATCTAAATTTCTTAATGATTGATACTACAGGTAAGGAAACACTATCAAATTTAGCCATTTAAGGAAACCCTATGTCTTGCTTCCTTACAACTTTGTACTAAAATTCCCTTGTTCTGTATTGTCTCTGTAGATAAAGTTTCTCCTTATCATGGGAAGATGGTTTACCAATTTGGAGCAAGTACCTTGGAGTTTGAAGTTGCAAGTCAATTCATGATACTCACAAGCCAACCCTTCTCAATTTTGCAAGCTCCAATTCGATACTTTGTATTTTTTTTTTTTTTGAGGGCTATGTAGACACCAAATGTTCTAGGGTTTTAATTAGTGACTGAATTCTAGGTTTATAACATTAATATGGTTTCCTGGTGATAACCCACCAAGGATCTTAAGTTATTCTTTTCACCCATTGTCATCATTTTAAACCATATTTCTTCATAAATGCACCAAATTCCTGCATAGATGTTTACATGGTTTATTATTATTATTTCCATTATTTTTAATGAATTAAGAAGAATTTTGCATGGTTTTACTAATGACAGTTTAGCGAGTTCAAGTTGTTGCAGTTTTGTCAAGTTTATGTAGCTATCTCCATGGTTGAGGTAGTTGCACCACTATAGAAGGAAATTTGACACTTGGAATTGGTTTCTAGAAGCTCCAATTTGGATTTGTATTGGTCAAAAACCACCGAGCTCGTAGATGTGGACCTTCAACATCAAATCAAGGGAAAAGCACAACATTTTTGACCAGTCAACTTCAAATGCGTTTTCTAATCAAATGAAAGTGAATTTCGGAAAATAAAAACATGTGTTTTGTTCATCATGGACCAAACTAGGTTGTCAATGAGTATGTTTCTCAAATTCTTTGCCATTTGATATATTTTTGAAGTTCTTTGGAGCCTTATTTTGTAGATTACGTGGATATATTGTTTTTCAATTTTTCATTTAATGCATAGTCAACAAAAAGGCTTGAAATGTTCTTTACCTAATTCATGGCATAGAGATAAGTTTGATAAAATATGGGCTAATATTTGATCCAAAAGTCCATGAAATTTTATTTTATTTGATCTCATGATGAAAACTCAAGTAAGAAAATTTTGAGTTTATTAATTGTCTCAAGAATCTATAAATTGCAGTCTCTTTGATGAGAGTAGGGATGATGGTCAGAGATGTCAGGGATGATCAAAGATGTCAGGGATGATTAGATATGTCAAGGATGATCTTAATTTGTAATTTTTTGCTGCTTATTGAAGGAGAATAACTCTATTTTTTTCATTGAATGTAATGTTTTTTAATATGGTGCAACTCTGAGTGCAAGTAGTGATTTAAATCTCTTCCCTTGATATGAGTTTTTAAAACCTTCCAATCCTTAGGAGGCCCCCATAGAGATCTATGAGAATAGTATAGATGCTTTCCATTTCTTTCATATTCTCATGAATGGTTTATTTTACATAGATCAGTTTTTTATGCTTATCATAGATTAACAACTCATGCTTTCTATAGATTAAATTTTTATGATTTCTTAGATTAAAATGTTCATGATTCTATAGATTAAAGTTTGTAACTTTTAGAAAAAAAATCTCCATGCTTTCATCGGATAAAATCTTATGGTTTTAGATCAATAATCTTTATGTTTTTTTTTTCTAGTTTAACATTAATTTCCCTTATAAAAACTTAGTACTTTTATAGTTTATATTAAAGAATAAAATTTCATTTTGAAGTTTCCTATTCATTTAAGTTATGCATAAATATTTAAAGCTAATCTCCTAGAACATACGATGTAGTGTACTTCGTAAGCTCACGTACCTGGATTGACATATAAATGCAAGTAATTTAACAGTCAACTAAATTACCAAACATTTTGGCGTGCTTGCTGGGGGAGTATACATAGGTGTTAGTTTTCAATTCCATCTCATATACATAGGTGTTAGTTTTCAATTCCATCTCATTCTTAGTTGCATCCATTTAGTTGCATAATAATAATTTCATTTTAGTACATCCTAGAAGTAGATTCATCAAAAAACACTTCAATCACCTACCACCCCCACTATATCACGTGGTGCAGTAAGAGCCACATCATCTTCCACATCATGAATTCTTATTTTTGCAAGTAGAATAAGAGGTGAAAAAAGAGGTTGAAGACATGGATGGAGATGATGACAGTGAGGAAGATCCTTTTGGATTTCCCATTCAAGAAACTAGTGTCAATGTTCATATGAAGAACATCCCTCCATATCACGTGGTGCAGTAAGAGCCACATCATCTTCCACATCCTAGAAGTAGATTCATCAAAAAACACTTCAATCACCTACCACCCCCACTATATCACGTGGTGCAGTAAGAGCCACATCATCTTCCACATCATGAATTCTTATTTTTGCAAGTAGAAGAAGAGGTGAAAAAAGAGGTTGAAGACATGGATGGAGATGATGACAGTGAGGAAGATCCTTTTGGATTTCCCATTCAAGAAACTAGTGTCAATGTTCATATGAAGAACATCCCTCCATATCACGTGGTGCAGTAAGAGCCACATCATCTTCCACATCATGAATTCTTATTTTTACAGGTAGAAGAAGAGGTGAAAAAAGAGGTTGAAGACATGGATGGAGATGACGACAATGAGGAAGATCCTTTTGGATTTCCCATTCAAGAAACTAATGTCAATGTTCATATGAAGAACATCCCTCCATATCACGTGGTGCAGTAAGAGCCATATCATCTTCCACATCACGAATTCTTATCTTTGCAGGTAGAAGAAGAGGTGAAAAAAGAGGTTGAAGACATGGATGGAGACGATGACAATGAGGAAGATCCTTTTGGATTTCCCATTCAAGAAACTAATGTCAATGTTCATATGAAGAACATCCCTCGATCCGTAGTTCCTAACTTCAAAGTTATGAGATTCGAAGACCCTGAAACCTTTCTTTTTGAATTTGAAATAATTTGTAGATCTTATGGCTACTCATTATGCATTAAAAAATAGAATTTGTTTCTAGAAATATTCAAGGATAGAACTCTTAAATGGTTCATGAATTTAGGAACAAATTCTATAAGGACATAGGATGATATGAAAAGAGTATTTTTCGAAAAATATAAAGATTATTGCATAGACCATGACCTTAGAAATGAAGTCTTTAAGATGAACCAAAAATAAGATGAAATACTAGAGGATTTAATAGAGAGATTTACTTATACTATCAAAATATAGAAATTTCATAACTTAGGATCAGAAACATTAAAAAATATCCTACTAAATGCTATAAAGGATGAATGGATTGATCTTCTTAACCTGGTGGGAAAAGAAGATGCATCTCAATTGTTATTTGAAGATATTTGTGAACTGTGCAAGAACATATCAAAAGGAAAAGAAAAGTATGTAAGATCCCCTCAAGATCCATTATGGCAAGAGTAAGTAAATAGACATCAAGATTGGTAAGTCAAACTAAAGTTAAGAATTTGCTAGACATTCTTGGTAATTTAAATGAACAAATTAATATGCTAAGAATGAAAAGCAAGAAAAAAATTGAGATTGTTTCTTCATTTATATTTTACCCTAGATGTAGAAAGAAACATGATTTTCATGAATGTCCACTTCATAACATTAAAATTTGTGAAATATTTTTCCCTAAATGTAGAAAGAAACATGATTTTCATGAATGCCCACCTCATAACATTAAAATTTGTGAAATATGTGCATGATCACATACTACTAAATATTGCCCATCATTACCAGGGTTAAAGGTAGTTTAGCAAGGAAAAAATAAAACACTGGAACAATCCTATTATGTAGCTCCAAGAAGACCATGGAAGACTCATCAATATGGTATGATGAAAGATCTTAATTCACATTATGCACAACAATCACAAAGTAATTAGAAAACAGCCTTGCCTTGACAACCTTGGCCATCTCAATCCCAATCTCAAAACCAATCTTGGCAACAAGGTTGGCAAGGGCCTTCAAAGGAAATCCACCATATCCTCAATATTTCCCTCACTATCCTCAATACCAATATCAATGTTATCCATACCATTCATCTCCACCACAACACTATTTCACCATTAGTTGACCTCAATCCAACCTTTCTCATTACCAACCACACAAACACTCCAAAGATCCATTCCCACTCCAGTACCTACACAACCATTTCAAATCCCCAACAATAAAACACCTCAATACAATTAAAATTTTGAAATATTGAAAAATGATTCTCTAGCTACCATGGCAGAACAACAACTAAAAAAAGAAGATCAATCAAACTTTAATTGAAAATATGGAGTTTTTATATTGATTAATAGATAGTGAAAATTTTTATTAGACCAGTAATGTTAACAAGATCATATGGTGGTAGTTATTAGCACCTTCGCTTCCTTCCTGCTATTAGCAATTACTGCGGTCAAGTCTAAATGAACACCAGTCGAATGCAGTGCCCACTGATGCTGATGTGGAGTTAAGTGACAGAGTGTTGCGGGGCCCGCTCGCAAATGGTTAGAATTATGTGTTACTCGACTCTTTAATCTCTTCCAATAATGTTTCATATGATTATACCAATAATATTTCCAATTTTTTGTGCTATCACAATTGAAAATAAATCTAAATATAATAAAAAATACAATTATATTAAAAAAATATTACTTTTATTTAAAAAATAAAAATGAAAAAATCCACGGAAACCCTTTCTCCAAGTAGTTATCACTTTTATCACCATTTTATGAAATTTTAGATGGCCAAAGATAGAGAAGAGGTTCTAGTCCTTGGTTTTAGGGCTATGTTGGTTTTATTCATTCAACCTTGACACTCATTATTTAATTTAATATATATTTTTAAAGTCTTATCATCTTTTCAATTTGGATAATGATTCCAAACCTTCCTTTACATTTTGGAATTAATTTTCCCTCAAACAATTTATGGGTAATTGATGGGTGTCTTTCTAGTGATCTTTCCACTTTAACATGGAGGTAGATTTGAGCTCAATTGTTTTAAAAAATCCTTTTAAATATTGATGAAGTAGTTTGGAAACAAAACCTAGATTATTGATTTTGTTTCTCTCTCTACCTTGAATAAGAATGTGACATTCTCCTCAAACCAAAAAATATTCCCAATCCAAACTTTTTTTATGATATTGATAATAGCTCAATAATTTACAATTTTGTCGGAAATAGATGTTGAAAGACTAATATAATAGATCTTACATTAAAAATAAAGAAACTAAACATAGCCACCTAAAAACATGAACAAATTTAAATCTTGAATTTATTAAATACGAAAATTTATTAAAATTTTAATTTTTAACCATTTAATATAAATAATATATAATTAAAACGATCTATATAATTAAATATATAGATTTAAAACAAATATAAATCGGTCCCAAGAAAAAGTATACATTACCATTATACAAATAAAAATCAATAACGATTTGTATTAAATCTATATAAGTCGACACAATTTAAGCTAGGGTCAGTGAATATTGAATTGGGGAACATGCTTGGCTTGTGATGGGTTATGGATTTTGAGATATTTACCATCGCCAATGCACACAACGACTTAACTCACACCCCATCTATCAAGACCTCGAGCTGGTGAGCACCCAAGAGAGTCGAAAAATGACAACCTAGTTTAAAAGCGTGCGACTGCGCCCAAGATGTGCAATGGGCACCTGCCTTCGGTTAAAGGCGACTCAAGTGGAAATGTTTGATTAAAGGTGACTTAGAGGTAGAAATTTGGTTATGTGCGAACCCCCATTGGTTTAAGGAATGCACGGGTGTAGAGGGTGGTTAAGTGCGACAGATCAACAAGTGCATCGTACAGTACGCGCAGTGTTAGGCAGGCACCTGGCCATCGGAAAGTGCGACCAAGCATAATGGGGACACGATTCGGGCGCCCAAGGCAGGGGAGTATCCTGGCGGGCAGTGCAATCAGTTGGAAATACGTGTAGCAAGTAGTGATGGGTGAGTTGAGTTGTGAGGGATTGGGTGAGTTAGCGGGCATCATGGGCGAGCCAACCTACGCCCAGCGCAAACAACACCTTAGTTGAATGAGCGCGTGGCAAGGTGGAACAAGTCAGCTGCATATTACATGGGCAAGCCGATCGATAGGAAAACCAAAGGACATGATGGTTTGGGTGTAATGGCCATTGCACAGAGGCATATATAAATGGGAGGCCATGTGGAGGAAAAACATCAATCAAACAACAAGCATACAAAACAGAAGTGCGAGCTAAACAACGAACAACGACGCAAATGAGTGGGTAGAGCGAGAAAATTGACCTAGGGACTGTGGAAAGTTTGGCTTAGGAAGCTTGGGGATTCTGTAGTGTTTAGTCGAGTTGCAATTTGGCATAGCATAGGGCGGGCAGATCACAGTACTGCAGTGCAGAACAACACAACAAGCGAACTGAACAATAGCATGGGTAAGATCATTCGAGTAGTCGGGCACTACATGACCAACATGAACAACAGTCCTGCGGGCAGAGTAAATTTTCAAGCCACTACAATAGGTCATTTGGGCAGTGCATGGTTGGGTTGTGCAGACAGTTGGTGTTATGCTGGTTTTTGTGGAAGGATCACGGGACGATACAACTGAACAAGAGTTCGGGTGATAGTTTGGTGGGCTGAATGAGTGGGCAACAAACATGCAGGAGTTGCATGACAGTGTTGACATTCATGCAAAGTAATGACACAAGTGTGTGATTGAATGCAAGTCGTGGGCAGATCTACACAAAGGCAACATTCAGGAAAAATGTGCACTGACTTTATGAAGATTGTAAAAATTATAAAGTTTTGTAAATTGGTATTTTGTATAATTATATTATTGGGCAAACTTATATTTAGGATTTTTCCCTCTCACATGTGATATGTGTGTACACTGTTGTTATATTTGTTTCTATTGCATATGAAATATTAATTGATGAAAGATAAATGAACTATTTCCGCTGCATCATAAACACTTAGTGAAAAATTGCTTAAGTGTTGGATAGGCATAGTCTATGAACTCAAGTATTGGTGAAAAGAAAACGTTCGGCAGTGTTGCACCTGCCTATGTGTTGGTTGGAAGACACCACTAACATAGGGGCATGACAGTTGGTATCAGAGCCTGTTTTGAAGAAAGGGGCTTTAATAATAAGAAGTGGGAATACAACAAGAATGGATTACAATTGGTATTGAAGTTGGGCATTGTGTAGTTGGTTGCGGTGCAACATTAGGGAATTTTATAGGGGAAAGGTAATAGGTCAGGGTTGATCTGAACATGAAAGTGTATGGTCATGAAATGTTCAAGGGCAAAGCCAATGTTGGAAAATATGGAGGAATCACATGTAATAGGTGAATCTAGTATGAGTCCCAAGACAAATTTTATGAACAAGACCTTGGATCATATGGATGAAATAACTTAAAGACGAGTGCATTGGAATTTGAGAATTCTAAAGTTAGAGATAAGTTCACGAAGAAGGAAGAGGACCATGAGAACCTCAAGGCATGATATGAGTATCTTAAATGGAAGTATGGGAAAATTGTAGGTGAAGCCAAGAACTTTGAAGCTGTGAAGGATCAAGGATTAGAGGAGATCACGAAGCTGCGAAAGAGTCTTGATGAGGCTCTCAATGAGATTTCCATCTTGTAGAAGGTTATTGGGCAGGGTCTGATTGGAGAAGATGCCCACATCAAAGTCAAGGAACCTAATTCTTATAATGGGGTGAGAAGCGCAAAGACACTTGGAAAATTTCTATTGGATATGGAGCAATACTTGGAATTCTTAGGACTTTCTAATGAAGAGGCCAAGGTGAAGGTTCCTTCTCAATTCCTTACAAAGAATGCAAAGATGTGGTGGAGAAGAAAAGTAGATCAGATTACTCATGGTGATGTTAAGGACATCTCTACTTGGGAAGAAATAAAGGAAGCATTGCAAAGTCACTTTACTCCACGAGATGAGACTTTGGATGCAAGGACAAAGATCAAGTACATTAACAAAATAGGGAGCCTGCAGTCATATCAATTAAAATTTTCAAGTGTGGTCTTTGAACTACCTAATATGGTGGAGAATGACAAGGTGTTCAACTTCATTATTGGATTGAAACCTTGGGAACATAGTGAGGTGAAGAGTTAAAAGATAGAATCATTTGATGAGGCATTTTTTGCAGTTGATAGGCTCGTGGACCATTACAATGAAGGGACCGAAGAGAAGAAAATTAAGTTCGATAAACCAAAGGAAAAGACTACAAAGGAGGATCATGCGAGAGTATGTGGAAAACCGAAGGCAAAAAACCTTTGAATTGTTGGTTGTGCGGAGAAGAGCATACGATGAAGAATTTTCCTTCAAGATTGACTATGGCATCTTTGGTACAATCTGACGGAAAGAAGGAGGAAGAACCAATAATTGGGATGATGCAAAAGCAATGGAGGATATCCCAAGGCACGATTTTGAGAGGAACAAATTGGCATATGTGGACATGAAGGTTGGGAAAGGCACATTGCTCACCATGGTGGACAAAAGTGCAACCCATAACCTCAGTAGAGAGGAGGCTGCAAGGAAATTTGGGTTGAAATTTGTGCCAACTCAAGCTCGTCTTAAGATAGTGAACTCTCCACGAGACAAGGTCATTGGTATTGCAGAGAATGTGGAGGTACATATTGGGTACTAGTATGGGAAGATTGACTTCACAATAATATGGATGGATGAAAATGAGGTAGTTCTGGGGATAGAATTCATGAAGCAATATGAAGCTATGATGGTGCAACATATGAAGAAGTTGTATATTTATGATGGACAGGAGGCTGAACCATTAGGGGTACCTACCATAGAAGCTAAGACAACTAGGTGTAAATTGGCAACAATTTATGTGGAGGACATCAAGTAAGATGAAGAAATCTATGAGAGTTTGAACTATGCAGAGGAAATAACACAACACAACAGGCAAGTTGAATGATAATGTACGTAAGATCATTTGGGTGGCTGGGCATTGCATGACTGACGGGCACAACAGTGTTGTGGGCAGTGTAAACATGCAAGCCACTACAACAGGTCGTTCAAGGTGCACAGTTGGGTTGTGCACACGATTGGTGTTACAGTGGTTTCGGTGGAAGGGACTCAAGATGATATAACTCAACAAGAGATTGGGTGACAGTTCGATGGGATGAACGAGTGGGAAAAAAACGCGCAGGATATGCATGACAATGTTGACATTTGGGTAGAGTAACGAAAGAAGTGTGCGAGTGAACATAGGCCATGAAGGCAACATTCAGGGAAAATGAGCACGAGCTATACAAAGATTGTAAAAATTATAAATTTTTGTAAATTGGTATTTTACTGAATTATATTATTGGGCAGATTTATATTTGGGAGCTACCCCTCCCACGTATGATATGTGTATACATTGTTGTTATATTTATTTCCGCTACATATGAAATATTAAGTGATGGAATATAAATGAATGATTTTCGCTGCATGATACACACTTAGTAAAAAATTGGTGAAGTGTTGGATAGGCATAGTATGTGAACTCAAGTATTGGTGAAAAGAAAAATTTTAGAGGTGCAGCACCTACCTATGTGTTAGTTGGAAGACACCACTAGCACAAGGGTGTGACACCATCCCTAACTCGCCCGCATTAGACCTCACTTCGTCCTACCATGTCGTTAATGTTATTTTCTTAGGCGATGATTAGTACATTACCATGTTGTTGATGTTATATATTGGGATTTGGAGCTTTGGTGGTGGTTGTTGGCTAAAGTTAGCTTAGAAAATGCAAAACCTAAAGTTTAGCTATGCAAAACCCTAAAAAAAATTGAAAATTTGTACCTAAACTTTAACTATGTAAACACCCCCAAAAAGTTAAAAATTTGTTATGTACAGTACTGCAACATGAAAACTAAATATCATTGCCTAACAACAGTGACATAATAATGAGGTTTATTTCAAAAATAATTAAGTCATTTCTATTCTCTCAATTAAATCTTATTTTGAAATAGTTATTATAACAAAGCATATTTACAAAATTAAATATTTTCATTATAAAATGATGTAAATCTCTAAATGTATATGTCTTTTTATATATTAGTTATCTTATAATTAATAATAATAATTTAAAACATATATATTATTTATTTAATTTAAATATTTTGATAATTTGAAATCCCTGTATTTTATAAGTATTATCACTATTTATATATAATTTTGGCTGTAGTAGGGATTTAATAATTCTATCACTATGTTGCATAATGACAATATGTTATAGGATAAATAATATGATATTTATTTTAAAAAATTGGTTTTGCTATTTCGTACTTGCTATTAAATTAAAACAAAAACAGATTATAAATTGTATATTTATGACATAAATTTTATTATTTTATTATTATTTAACGTTGTTTTTTATTTAAATGTTTCTAATTTGCAAATTGCAAATTTTTTACATGCGCGATATGATCCTTACTTTTTAACATGCAATATGAAAAATGTAGGTTTATATTTGTGAAAAGGATAATCAAACTTTGTGAATATATTTAATAAATATTTAATATTATTAAAATAATCAAATTTCATTGGATGTATTTTAAGTTATATAGTTTACGATAATCTTTTACACTATTTTGATTAATGGTAAAATATAAATTTAGGTTTTTCTGATTTATGTTTGAGTTATTGAGAAATTTTCCTAATAATCCTATAGGGAAAAAATTCGATGTATTTCAAACTAGTTAGTATGCTTCGTCACAAAAACATGGAGAGTTAAATCATGGTATATGATTAAATAGCGAGAGCGCAATGTAAAGATAACTAATTTATATAATTAATTAATAAGAGTTAGATCATGGTATATGATTAAATAGAGAGAGGGTAATGTAAAGACAACTAATTTATATAATTAATTAATAAAATATATTAGAATGTTAAACTTGAATAATAAAAATTAATAATAAAAATTAAATAACTAAATATAATAATAATAATAAATAAAAAAACTAGTTAGAATAAACAAATAACAAAAATATTTAGAAGATAGGGCCGAAACCCAATAATTATTAATTTTCTAGCCTTCATCTATATTAATATTACTATGTCTCTTTTTGATTTCTATGGTCTCCCTAAACTTGTGGTAATTATTATGGCTTTCCTAAACTTGTGGTAATGGAAATGCCTAATCCTAGCAATGACCCAGGCCTCTTCAATGCAGTTGTGATGTTTATTTTTTTCTGCATGTTTGCCAAAGCGGAAGACTGAGTTCTCCCTCATGGTAATGGAAATGCCTAATCCTAGCAGTGAGCTAGGCCTCTTCAACGCAGTTGTGATGTTTATTTTTTTCTACATGTTTTGTCAAAGCGGAAGACTCAGTTCTCCCATGTTTGATTTCAACTTTGTGCTCATGAATCCTTTGATTTATTAAGCGGCCAATCCCACAAATGTAGGGAGTTATATAAGAACGTGGGATAATATAAACACCTTTCATATCCTTTGGTTCTATTGGGTCTTTTACAAATCTTAGGGAGCTCCGAATGGTGTAAAGGAGCCTAAAGGTCAAGGGATCCTTATGCTTCCTTAGAATCTTCACAATCTTGTCACTATTCCCTTAGATAAAAAGAAGATGCACCCCACCACACTAATTAATTTAAAATGCGTCGACAATATTTTTTCTGAGTGATTATTACCAAAAGTTTGTTGGTAACATGTTCAACTATGCTATAATTTATATTTTAACACATTGATAATATACCATTTTAAAAAGAAAAAATGTCACCATCAACATAAGGTAAGGGTGGGTTATGATATAAGAGATTAAAACATTATTTTATTAAGGAAGGTGGTTGTACTGATCTTATTATGTATGGAAGATATGTACGTTGGTTTTGATATTTTGCATGATTTTGACCAAATACAAATTTTTACAAGGCACATGATTCAAAAAATTTAATTTATCAATAATGTATATTTGTGAAAAAATGACAATCCAGCTTTGTCCGGGAGTATATACTTTTATATGTGGAATTAATTTGAAGTTATAATTCATAATTTTTTAATATATATTTGAGTCGTATATTTTTAAACGTATTTTATAATTTATTTTTTTATAATTGATGATATTTATTTTATTTTATTATTATATTATTTGGATTTTTACTAAAATATTGTATTCTAATTACAACAAAATATTGTTATCTAAACAGAATTTTTCTACCTATAACATTTTTTTGGTTGTATAAGTAGCTGTTATGTATTTAGCTTTTGTAGTTGAGAGTGCCATTATAGACTGTCTCTTGCACATCTAATTGCTCCTCCAAATAGGTTTAACACATACCCATTTGTATATCATCTACGATCTAAATCTTGAGCTCAGTCTATATCAATAAAGCCATGTATGTGCAACACTTTTTCTAATCTCAGTCTTCCCTGGTAACACAATCCATAGCCAGTAGTGCCAGGAAAATACCTAAATACCCTTTTTACTTCTATCTTATGTCCCTTCCATGTTTTTGACATACTTTCTTAATAATCCCACTACATGTGCAATGTCTTGTCTAGTACACGTCATTTGAATAGATCAAACTTCCCTCCATGCTTTTGACATACTCGCTTAATAATCCCACTATATGTGCAATGTCTTGCCTAGTACACGCCATTTGAATAGATCAAACTTCTAACTACATTAGCATGTGGAACAAAAAACATATATGTTGCCTCCTCTTGTGTCTTAGAAGGAATAGGGGCCTTTACTGGTGTACATACCTACATAATAAACCTATGCAATACTGTCTCAACGCACCCCCTATAATTTAACCATAGTTTCTTGTTTTCCCAATCTATTTTAATTTCCATATCCAAAATGAAATATGTAGGACCAATATGCTTCATGGAAAATGTATAAGGAAACTAAGTTTTCACTTCCTTGATGATTTCCGTATCATTTTCAATCAACAACAAAGAAAAATTATAATAGAAAATAAATAAGATGATTGCCAACTAATTTGAAATACACACAATTACGCCCTTTGTTCATTGTAAAGTCATGTACCAATATATAAGTTTTCAAATTTTTGATAATGCATCCTTTGTCATTGCTTTAACCCATATAGATACTTTTTATCCTACATACAAGTGATTATGTTCCCTTCATTGAAAAACCTTATAGTTGCTTCATATAAATTTCTTCTTCCACACCCTCAAGTAGGAATGTTGTCTCAAAATTTATTTATTCTATTAGGGTCCAAACCTAACCCCTTTATTTATATAATAAGCCCAACGGGTCATGTCATAGTCATAGTTAGCTAGAGAATCAATAAAGCCCGCATTAATAATTGTAAGTGGTTGACTCACGTTAAAGAAAAGGGACCACAATTAGTTGTAAATGGGCCATAGTTAATAAATAAAGTGGTTAACCCGTATTATGAAAGGGACCACTAGTAGTTAGGGTTTTGGATGTCATTTAGCTATAAATAGTCTTAGTTAGTAAGGGAAATATCATCGAGTCTTATTGTAATCGATCTCTGCTTTGCTAGAGGTTCCCCTTTGAAGAGGCAAGTGAACATTGAATCTATTTATGAAAAACAAAATATTTTGCAATTTTTCTCATTTCATTCTACGTTCTGGGCTATATTTATTTGCATTTATGGTATTATGGTATTTCCCACATGTCAAGAGCATAAAAAATGGTATCAGGGAACTTTTTAGGGTCGGTTGTACCTTCAATTTTCGCAGAATATTTTTAGGCTATAGACGTGTTCTGATGTCTTTAAACCATGAGATCTATCATTGAGCGCATAACCTTGCGTATTTGGTGAGGCATGCACACAAGAACTAGAAGAGGTGGTCACAATTGTTGGACTCCCTTGTAACCTCAAGTGATCCACGTCATTAAAATCACGAGCTTGCCCTCTTTCCAAGTAGACTACTACTAAGTAAGCTAAAAAACATTTGTCTCGAACTGGTATATGTAGGGTATCAGATCTTAAGTTATGGTTGCGGAAAAGGCACTCGAGAGGGTCAACAACCTTGAAGAAAAATTTGAAACATTCGACGGCATGGTTCTCAAAGATCTCTCACGTATATCATCCCTTCTAATCTCACCTCATATGGAGGAGCCTAGTGTTGATGCACACATAGAAGGAGAATCCAACCATCACATTTACTTCCATGGAAATCACCATTCTTCCCACCACAGGAAACCAAAGCTAGACATGTACAAATTTGATGGCTCTAACCCTGCAGTATGGGTAGCACAAATGGAAAAATATTTTTCCCTTAATGACATCTCAGAAGATCAAAATAAACTACATGTGGGAGCCCTTTATTATGACCAAGAGAGATGGAAATGATAGCAGTGGCATCAAAAATGTTGTCCATGGAAGTTGACTTGGCACATGTTCTGAAAATCCATCTGTGATCGCTTTGACTGAGAATCTAATTTTTTGGGTCATCTCACTAAACTTCGGTAAACAGGCTTAGTAAAGGACTACATTCTAGCCTTTAATAGATTGGCCATCAGAACTGACGATCTAGCAGATGACTTCTACTTAGAGTGTTTCATCAGTGGCCTAAAAGAAGCCATCCAAGCCCATGTCCAGATGCACCACCTAGTTACTTGGATGGACACCTATAAAAAGGCCTTATAAGTGGAAATAATCTTAACCGCCTTGTCCAATCGTCCAAATTTTGTCACCAAGGTGAATCCCATCCTGGCTCAAGTTCCCAGCCAAACACTTAAAGTTCAAAAGGTGTCACAGTAGAAATGGATGAAAGAAGAAAACAAGGACTGTGTTACTATTATGATGACAAGTACTCTCATTGAAAAACCTTATAGTTGCTTCATATAAATTTCTTCTTCCACACCCTCAAGTAGGAATGTTGTCTCAACATTTATTTATTCTATTAGGGTCCAAACCTAACCCCTTTATTTATATAATAAGCCCAACGGGTCATGTCATAGTTATAGTTAGCTAGAGAATCAATAAAGCCCACATTAATAATTGTAAGTGGTTGACTCACGTTAAAGAAAAGGGACCACAATTAGTTGTAAATGGGCCATAGTTAATAAATAAAGTGGTTAACCCGTATTATGAAATGGACCACTAGTAGTTAGGATTTTGGATGTCATTTAGCTATAAATAGTCTTAGTTAGTAAGGGAAATATCATCGAGTCTTATTGTAATCGAGCTCTGCTTTGGTGGAGGTTGCCCCTTTGAAGAGGCAAGTGAACATTGAATCTATTTATGAAAAACAAAATATTTTGCAATTTTTCTCATTTCATTCTACGTTCTGGGCTATATTTATTTGTATTTATGGTATTATGGTATTTCCCACATGTCAAGAGCATAAAAAATGGTATCAGGGAACTTTTTAGGGTCGGTTGTACCTTCATTTTTCGCAGAATATTTTTAGGCTAGAGACGTGTTCCGACGTCTTTAAACCATGAGATCTATCATTGAGTGCATAAGCTTGCGTATTTGGGGAGGCATGCACACAAGAACTACAAGAGGTGCTCACAATTGTTGGACTCCCTTGTAACCTCAAGTGATCCACGTCATTAAAATCATGAGCTTGCCCTCTTTCCAGGCAGACTACTACTAAGTAAGCTAAAAAACATTTGTCTCGGACTGGTATATGTAGGGTACTAGATCTTAAGTTACAGTTGCGGAAAAGGCACTCGAGAGGGTCAACAACCTTGAAGAAAAATTCGAAACATTTGACGGCACAGTTCTCAAAGATCTGTCACGTATATCATCCCTTCTAATCTCACCTCATATGGAGGAGCCTAGTGTTGATGCACACATAGAAGGAGAATCCAACCATCACATTTACTTCCATGGAAATCACCACTCTTCCCACCATAGGACACCAAAGCTGGACATGTACAAATTTGATGGCTTTAACCCTGCAGTATGGTTAGCACAAATGGAAAAATATTTCTCCCTTAATGACATCTCAGAAGATCAAAATAAAATACATGTGGAAGCCCTTTATTATGACCAAGAGAGATGGAAATGATAGCAGTGGCATCAAAAATGTTGTCCATGGAAGTTGACTTGGCACATGTTCTGAAAATCCATCTGTGATCGCTTTGACTGAGAATCTAATTTTTTGGGTCATCTCACTAAACTTCGGTAAACAGGCTTAGTAAAGGACTACATTCTAGCCTTTAATAGATTGGCCATCAGAACTGACGGTCTAGCAGATGACTTCTACTTAGATTGTTTCATCAGTGGCCTAAAAGAAGCCATCTAAGCCCATGTCCAGATGCACCACCTAGCTACTTGGATGGACACCTATAAAAAGGCCTTAGAAGTGTAAATAATCTTAACCGCCTTGTCCAATCGTCTAAATTTTGTCACCAAGGCGAATCCTATCCTGGCTCAAGTTCCCAGCCAAACACTTAAAGTTCAAAAGGTGTCACAGTAGAAATGGATGAAAGAAGAAAACAAGGACTGTGTTACTATTATGATGACAAGTACTCTCCTGGACATAAATGCAAGGAACCCAAATTATTTCAAATTGATGTTATTGATAACAGTTCACATGAGGAAGCTCCATTGCTTGAGGTGTCTGAGGGAGAAGTTTGTGAAACCCAAACCGTCAATGATCTCACAGCTACACTCAATGAGCCCATTATATCACTACATGCTTTGGCTGACATTTCTTCACCTAAAACTCTAAACATTCGAGGATTTATTAAACATCGACTGGTCATGGTATTGATTGATAGTGGTACCACTCATAACATAATCCATAAGTGAGTTGTATAAGTTGTTCATTTCTTTGTGAGCGAAATATATAATTTTTGAGTCCTTATTGCTAATGGGGGGACCATGAAATGTGAATACTGCTGTGAAAATATTAAGCTTCAGATGGGTCATTACCACCTAAACACCCACACTTTTACTATTGAAATGGGTGGTTGTGACATTGTCTTGGGTGAGGAATGGTCGTGTGCATTGGGTCCGATCGCAAAGGATTTTCAGGAGTTATATATGAGCTTCAAGCAGAACAACCACATTCATACATTACAAGGACTCCAAGCAGGTGCTCCTAGTATCATCAGTTCACATCAAATGGAGAAGATTTTGAAAAAGGGCCATCACGACATTGTTGCCCAATTCAATTCCATCCAGACCATTGAAACCAATACTCCTCATATTCGTCGTGAGATGCAATAGGTCTTAGACCGCCACCAGTGGGTATTTGACAAACCTAAATAGCTTCCACCCTCTTGGGGTGAACATGATCATAGCATCCCTTTCGTCCTAGGGGCTCAACCTCCTAATGTGCACCCATACCGATATACTTTCGCCCAAAAGAATGAAATTGAAAAAATCATCAAGTAACTCCTTGAAGTCGTTGTTATTCATCCCAACATCAGTCCTTATTCATCTCCAATGGTTAGGGTGCTCAGGAAAGATGGAGAATGGCGCATGTGTTCGTACTTTTGGACCCTCAACAAGCTCATTGTCAAAGACAAATTCCCTATTCCAGTTGTTGATGATCTCCTTGATGAACTACATGGTGCTTAATTCTTTACCAAGCTAGATCTTTGCTCAGGCTATCACTAAATACACATGAAGGAGGTAGACATTCCCAAGGCTGCCTTCTGCACTCATGAAGGCCATTATGAATTCTTGGTCATGTCATTTGGTCTTTGTAAAGGGGAGAAAGGGAGGGAAGAAGAAATACATAGAGAGAGAGAGAGGAAGTGACATGGGAGAGATAGAGAGAGTGTGTGTATGTTTGGGGGTGATATAGAGAGACAAAGAAGGAGAGATAGAGAGAGGAGGGCTGATAGGAGAGAGAAGGATAGATGGAGTGAGATAGTGATACAGTTGGAGGGCGAAGAGAGAGAGAGGGGGGAGTGACAAGGGAGATATGAAGAGAGAGAGTGTATGTTTGGGGGTGAGATAGAGAGAAAAATAAGGAGAGATAGAGAGAAGGGGGGGTGCAAGAGGAGAGAGAAGGAGAAAGATAGTGAAAGAGTTGGAGATTGAAGATAGAGAGGGAGGTAAAAAGAAATACACATAGAGAGAAAGGTGGGGAGAGTGAGAGGGAGTGATAAGGGTGTTGGACAAGGAGGGAGAGATGAGAGCAAGAGGTAAGAGAGATTAAGGGGGGATAGAAAGGGAAGAGAGAGGGTGAGGGAGAGGAAGAGGGAGGGGTAGATATATATGGATAAACGGTGTGTATGTTTTGAGGGTGATATATAAAGATAAAAGAAAGACAGAGGGAGAGAGAGATATTGGTGGAAGGTGAAGAAAGGGAAGAAGTGAGAGATATAGAGAGGAGGAGATAGATAAATATGTAGAGGGGGAGCGTGTGTGTTTGGGGGGAGTTGAGATAGAGAGACAAACAAGGAGAGATGGAGAGAGATATAGATATAGATGGAGTGGAGAGAGAGGGAAGACAAACTCTTGCACTAGATGCGTTGATTTTAGTGTATATGGTGATTTGTAATCATATTTGATTGCTTGCACTAAAGAAGATAAACTAAATTAGAGGGGAGAGGACGAATTAGTAGAGAGAGAATATGAGGAGTGAGAGAGGGAGAGAAGGGTAAGAGAGAGAGGGAGACACAAAGATGGAAGGGGGAGAGAGTGCAAGAGAGAGGAGGGGAGAGGGAGGGAAAAAGTGACTGGGTTGGAGAGAGAGAGAGAGAGAGAGAGAGAGAGAGAGAAATGGGGGGAGAGAAAGGGATAGAGAGGAAGGACAAGAGAGAGGAGGAGAGTGAGAGGGAGAGAGAGGAGGAGGGTGGAAGGGACAAAGATATGGAGTTGGAAGGGGAGATAGGGAGGGAAGAAGAATGACATAGAGGGAGAAAAGTGGAGAGAGAGAGAGAGGGAGTGACAAGGTAGAGATGGAGAGAGTGTGCATGTTTGGAAGTGAGATAGAGAGACAATGAAGGAGAGATGGAGGGAGATATAGATATAGATATGAGCCAGGATGGGATACATAATAATGATCATCTAAAAATATGACATTGCTGCCCCTAGCTAGAACCAACTCAGATCCATGACTCTGGATCTATCATACGTTGAGAGTGATTGAATCCCTCGAAGTGAAAACCCTTCCTCAAATTCTCCACTCCAAAAAGAAGTTTTGCACCTAACCATTAACAAAAAGTTAGCCTTTAACAAATTATACCTAACCATTATTAATGTAGTAGGTGGTTGATATATGCCAACCACATTAGTAAATGTAGTTGTGCTAAAAAAATACAAGATTATATTTATA
>APFE031472395.1:33444-50658 GCA_000404065.3 Pinus taeda
AAAAATACTCGATAAAAAAAAATCTGTACTATTTTTCTAATTAAATTAAAATTCTCAAAAACTCTAATCTAAAATATACATCACCATAGTTAAAAAAGCATGGTTTAAAAAAAAACACACTTATTATAATAAATTATTATAAAACATAACGTCAGTATTAAAATCCAGTGTTTAAAATCGCCATAATCTAGGGGAGGGTCGCCATTACATGTGCACCCTCCCCGCCACGTCACTTAACCACGCGTAAAAGCACATGGAGCCGGTACGACACCTGTCCACTGTGGAGCTCCATGTGTTGCCTACCATATCCAACCATAAATGTATCTGTCCGCGCCATTTCACAGGTTCGTTTGGGGTCATTGCTGCGATGTTCTATTTGCAATTTGTCTTTCTCCTCGGGGCCAGTTGTTGGCGAAGCCCATCGCCAAAGATGGCGCGGGACGGCCCTAGAACCGGCGCGCTTGGTCGTTTATTCCTGTGCTGTTAGAGGCGTTTGTTCGGTTGACAAGGTTTATGGACTTGCGCTCTTCACCTGGTATGCAGGTGCTGGTTGAATTGTTTGCTGTTGTTTCAGGGTTTGTTTTTCGCACAACGCTTCTGCTTTTCTTCTGCTGTTCCGCCTGGATTTCTTGGTCGACCCTAAACCCCGGTTGTTAGCATTTCTCTGTTGCTGGTCTTATTCGGCGATTTTGTTGTTTGGGGAGGAGTCGGTCGTTGTTTTACTGAGCTCGAGGTAAAACGGTGTTTTGTTGTGATTTGTTGGTTTTTTTGTGGTTTTTTGTTCCTAATATATATTTTTCTTCTCGTTGCAGGTGTGGACCTTGGTGTGGAAAAGGTCGTTGCAGGTTGGCGAGCTTCGGGGAAGGTGGGGAAAGTCGGCGACCATGTATCTGGTAGGATTTTAATCCTACTAGCATTCTCTGTGTTTTTCAACACAACATCTCTAGTTTTGGATATTTTGTAACCATTTTATGGCATTTTATGGCATTTTCTAAGGATTTTTTTTGGAGGATTAAGGGTTTATGGGTTGTTTGTTGTTGAAGGTTTAGGGTTTATCTGAAATTTCGTCATTTTCGCTGTTTGATGTTGAAGGTTTAGGGTTTATCTGAAATTTCATTGTTTTCGCTGTTAGTTTTGCTGTTTTCGCTGTTATCCTAGGTCGTCCCATGCTATCCTCGGCCGTCCCGTGCTCTCGCTGTTATTTTTGTTGTTCTCCTAGGCCGTCCCATGCTATCCTCGGCCGTCCCGTGCCATCCTCGGCGAAGGGCTTCGCCCCATCACCGGCCCCGAGCAGAAAGACAAAGGGCAAATAAAACATCGCATCAATGACCCCAAAGAAACCCTCGAAACCCTCTGTTGCTGCCCTCAATTGACTTGCATAACTTGTCTTCACCTCGTCCGTGAAAGCTTCTGTCAGGAACTTCACTCTTTGTGTTTGAAATGAAGCCTCGAAACCCTCTGTCACTGCTCTCAATTGACTAATTTGGATATGTTTTGCAATATGGATATCCTGTATACACAGTCTTTTTTGTTTCCACGCTGATGTATTTGTCTTTCTGTACATGGTTCCTTTTCGGACCTCTGACATGATGAAATTTCCTATATTTGAATCTCTTGTGATTCATGTTCTGAACGTGATATATTTTGTGTGGAAAATGAGTTCGCTATAATGACCATTTCTGTACATGGTGCCTTTTCGAACCTCTGACATGGTGAAATTTCCTCTATTTGAATCTCTTGTGATTCATGTTCTGAACGTGATATATTTTGTGTGGAAAATGAGTTCGCTATAATGACCCTTATTAGGGTGACACTGTTAGTTTTTTTTTTTCCTAATATAAATCAGTTTATATTCCAACCTCAAATTGTTTGTCTCATAATTATTTTATTCTTTGTTGTCTAATACTCCTAAGACAATATATTATTATGGTAGGCTTACTTTATTTTATTTGGTGGTTGAGAGATGTAATTTCATTCGGTAGATTAATATTTCCACCAGTTCCATTTGAAATAAATAAACTCAATATGCTCTGGTTCATTATTTTCTCTTTCAATAACTTGATCTTATATTAATATAAAAGCATAACATTTGACTCATTCTCAACTTTAATATTTAGAAAAAGGTCGAGTTGTATGTCTATCAAATTGCCTAAGTACCACCCAACATGCTTATTTACCGTTTACTGGCTTTTCCGAACCTTATAGCTTTGGTTCCACACATTCACCAACAACCTGAAATTATGACGGTGCCATAAGAGTCTGTACCCAAAAACATATGTCCCAATGTATATTAGTATATGATATAATAGTTTACTCATTGTGTGAATATCTGAAGTAGTCTCTGTTTCCAGCCCGTCTTGGGGTTCACTGACTAGCTATTACAGAATACAATGGGTAGAAATTACTTTATAAGCATTATGGTTGAAGCATGAGCTATCAAGTTGAATAATGTTCCTTTAGATAACGGTCCACTTATTGGAGCCATAAGTGAGTTTAGAGCTTTGTACAATGCTGCAAATTTGATGCCTTCAATGTTGAGATCGAAGGCATAAAAAATATAATGTATAAAATGCTCTTAGAGAAAAGATCATCCAAAGATTAGATTAATGGGTTGAGTGTCAAACCCATCTCTCCTAATATCTGATGTCAAAATTTATTGGCCACATGAAAAGCCATTGAGCCATTGAGGTTCGAACTGTCTAGATATTGAGCCATTGAGCCATTGAGGTGAAATTTCCTCTATTTGAATCTCTTGTGATTCATGTTCTGAACGTGATATATTTTGTGTGGAAAATGAGTTTGCTATAATGACCCTTATTAGGGTGACACTGTTAGTTTTTTTTTTTCCTAATATAAATCAGTTTATATTCCAACCTCAAATTGTTTGTCTCATAATTATTTTATTCTTTGTTGTCTAATACTCCTAAGACAATATATTATTATGGTAGGCTTACTCTATTTTATTTGGTGGTTGAGAGATGTAATTTCATTCGGTAGATTAATATTTCCACCAGTCTCATTTGAAAGAAATAAACTCAATATGCTCTGGTTCATTATTTTCTCTTTCAATAACTTGATCTTATATTAATATAAAAGCATAACATTTGACTCATTTTCAACTTTAATATTTAGCAAAAGTTCGGGTTGTATGGCTATCAAATTACTTGAGTACCACCCAACATGCTTATTTACCATTTACTGGTTTTTCCGAACCTTATAGCTTTGGTTCCACACATTCACCAGAACCTGAAATTATGACGGTGTTGTAAGAGTCTGTACCCAAAAACATATGTCCCAATGTATATTAGTATATGATATAATAGTTTATTCATTGTGTAAATATCTGAAGTAGTCTCTGTTTCCAGCCCGTCTTGGGGTTCACTGACTAGCTATTACAGAATACAATGGGTAGAAATTGCTTTGTAAGCATTATGGTTGAAGCATGAGCTATCAAGTTGAATGATGTTCCTTTAGATAACTGTCCACTTATTGGAGCCATAAGTGAGTTTAGAGCTTTGTATAGTGCTGCAAATTTGATGCCTTCAATGTTGAGATCGAAGGCATAAAAAATACAACGTATAAAATGCTCTTAGAGAAAAGATCATCCAAAGATTAATGGGTTGAGTGTCAAACCCATCTCTCCTAACCTTTGATGTCAAAATTTATTGGCCACATGAAAAGCCATTGAGCCATTGAGGTTTGAACTGTTTAGCCATTGAGCCATTGAGCCATTGAGCCATTGAGGTGAAATTTCCTCTATTTGAATCTCTTATGATTCATGTTCTGAACGTAATATATTTTGTGTGGAAAATGAGTTTGCTATAATGACCCTTATTAGGGTGACACTGTTAGTTTTTTTTTTCCTAATTTAAATCAGATTATATTCCAACCCAAATTGTTTATCTCATAATTATTTTATTCTTTGTTGTCTAATACTCCTAAGACAATATATTATTATGGTAGGCTTACTCTATTTTATTTGGTGGTTGAGAGATGTAATTTCATTCGGTAGATTAATATTTCCACCAGTTCCATTTGTGCAAGTGAAAGATATAAACTCAATATGCTCTAGTTCATTATTTTCTCTTTCAATAACTTGATCTTATATTAATATAAAAGCATAACATTTGACTCATTCTCAACTTTAATATTTAGCAAAAGGTCGGGTTGTATGGCCATCAAATTGCCTGAGTACCACCCAACATGCTTATTTACTGTTTACTAGTTTTTCCGAACCTTATAGTTTTGGTTCCACACATTCACCAAGAACCTGAAATTATGATGGTGCTATAAGAGTCTGTACCCAGAAACATATGTCTCAATGTATATTAGTATATGATATAATAGTTTACTCATTGTGTGAATATCTGAAGTAGTCTCTGTTTCCAACCCGTCTTGGGGTTCACTGACTAGATATTACAGAATACAATGGGTAGAAATTGCTTTGTAAGCATTATGGTTGAAGCATGAGCTATCAAGTTGAATGATTTTCCTTTAGATAACGGTCCACTTATTGGAGCCATAAGTGAGTTTAGAGATTTGTACAGTGCTACAAATTTGATGCCTTCAATGTTGAGATCGAAGGCATAAAAAATACAATGTATAAAATGCTCTTAGAGAAAAGATCATCCAAAGATTAATGGGTTGAGTGTCAAACCCATCTCTCCTAACATATGATGTCAAAATTTATTGGCCATATGAAAATCCATTGAACCATTGAGGTTCGAACTGTCTAGCCATTGAGCCATTGAGGTATGAACCGTCCACTAAGTAGAAGAACCGAGACATATTAATATGGAACCACATATAGAAATCGAAAGAATGTTCAATACGGGATGATCAAGAGTATCTGTCTCATGGGCTCCATCTTATTGTGAGGGAGTTGAGTGGACAAAGCTATACTTCTCCCTCCTTCACTTCCAGCGAATGACGTCATCCCTCCAATTTCTCCCAAGAATGGGGCTTGCACATTCAGTGGCCTTACTTTTCATTTTAATTTAATTAAGGATGTGGATCATGTAAATGAGCAAATATGACTTATTCCTAGGTCCCGTTGATTTAGTTGTTCACTTCAAAGTTATAATGTATATTAGTATATGATATAATAGTTTACTCATTGTGTGAATATCTGAAGTAGTCTCTGTTTCCAGCTCGTCTTGGGGTTCATTGACTAGCTATTACGAAATACAATGGGTAGAAATTGCTTTGTAAGCGTTATGGTTGAAGCATGAGCTATCAAGTTGAATGATGTTCCTATAAATAATGGTCCACTTATTTAGCCTTTTTCATACTCAACTTGATAATGAGAGCAACTTGATAATGAGTGCTCTCAATTTCTCAAGTGTCCCCTCAATGAATAAAATTATTAGTGGCTTTTTCACATTTAATAAAAGTTATTATGAGGTAGATTGCCTCCTAATTGATTTCTATATTTAGCCTTTTTCATACTCAACTTGATAATGAGTGCTCTCAATCATAATAAGGTTGTATGGTCATTTGATTTCTGTATTTAGCCTTTTTCATATGCAACTTGATAATGAGTGCTCTCAATTTCTCAAGTGTCCCCTGAATCAAAAAAATTATTAGTGGCTTTTTCACATTTAATAAAACTTATTATGAGGTAGATTGCCTCCTCATTCATTTCTATATTTAGCCTTTTTCATACTCAACTTGATAATGAGTGCTCTCAATCATAATAAGGTTGTCTGGTCATTTGATTTCTGTATTTAGCCTTTTTCATATGCAACTTGAAATGTTATTATTGAATTCCCAAACATCGCAACAATGACCCCAAACGAACCTGTGAAATGGCGCGAACACATACATTTATGGTTGGATACGGTAGCCAACACCTGACCTCCACAGTGGATAGGTGTCGTACCGGCTCCATGTGGTTTTACGCGTGGTTTTTTGACGTGGCAGGGAGGGCGCACAGAATAACTTATAGAAATAGTTTTATCATAATTAATATTTTACAGAAAGACATATTCCATTGAAACTTTCTTATCAACACACAGTTAGGTTGCCACAAGAAATCACTACTAGGTTGTTAGCCAAAATGTTTCTTGGGACAAGAAAAAGATACAATCTAGTGTTGTAAGCCAAAATATTTCTGTGACATGAAAAAAATACAATCTAGTGTTGTAAGCCAAAATGTTTCTGTGCCAAGAAAAAGATACAATCCATTCAAAATCCACATCATAATGTGGTTAGAACCAAAAACATATGACACCCCTATTCTTTATGGCCTTGAGAATCTTGAGTGCCAAAACTCCCCGAGTTACCTTCTTGAGCCAGGTAGGTTGGCCTACCAGTCAAGGGTTGATTAGGAAATGGTTGATTGATGCCATATGATTGATTCCAATTTGCAGCTTCCAACCATGGAGGTACTGAGTACCCATACCTCACATTTGCACTACTGGCCCCTGCATTAACTGGAGGTGTGTAATGAGCATACAGAGAATTGACACCAGCTCTTGTAGGAACAAGGCAAGTGGGTAAACCCTCAGTTTGATAGTGGGGCACTTGAATTTTTATGAGATCTTGGAATAATGGTGTATTATCTGCAATGGAGTCCAATGAGTTTGAAATAATCTTGGTTTCATCAGCGATTCTTGTATCGTTGATCATCCCTTGTTCCTTTTCAAGCATTTGTTGTGCCTTTCGTTTTTCCTTTTCCTGTCTTGCCATTTGCTTTTGTTGGTCCTTAACTTGCCTTGCTTTATCTATTTCAATCCTTTCTTCTGCTCGATGTTGTGCTGCAATAATCCTTGCTGCCTTCTTCTCCTTGACTATATCCTTCTTTTTATGTTTTAATTCTTTCATTTCAAATTTATTTTTTTCTGACTCAACTAACAGGTTTACATAGTCCTATGAGGTGAGTAACTGTGAGCTTCAGCCCAGACGAAGACTACCCAATGCACCTTGCTTTTTTTTCATTGATACTCTCTCTACTGGTAGCTTTAGGAACCGTCCAAGTGTCTTCTCCACCCCTCCCACCTGCATGTCATTGCTTGGTACTTCCCTTTCAGTATTTGTTGGAACTGATTGAACCATATCATTATCTTAATTTGATGCCTCATTATGTCCTTCATCTTCTTCCATTGATCTATTGTCCACAAAAAAATGAACAATTTCACTGTTCAATTATGCTGCTTGTGAGGGCATGTTCATGCTTTCTTCATTGGTTGCTGAGATAGTATGTGCATTCATATTGATCATTGCTTATGGTAGCCATGAAGGTGGCGTTACTTGGATTGGCAATGTCAATTGGTCATTGTCAACTACATGTTCAAGAATATCATTAGCAATATCAACAACAGGAATTTCATGTTCTTGAGTTGGTGGAACAATCTCCATGTTACTAGGAATTTGTTCATTGTTATATTGTGTTTCACATACAGTTTCATCATCTTCAGCATATAAGTGTCCTTGAGATAGGGAAACCATATTACCAGCTGCAACAACATCATCTTGGTCATCTACTAATTGCACTTCAACACATGTTTGGACATTCCCTTCTTCCTGACCATCCACATGAAATGCTTGGCTACAACCAGTATCATGCATAAGAGCATCATAGTTCAGTGGCCAGATTCTTGTCCTCCTAAAGCCAGCCTTGATATTTGATGGTGCCAAAGCCCTTTTAAAAGCTTTACTTGCAAGCTCTTCTAGCTCAAACCTTTTCTCCTCAACCCATGGATTCTTTTCCATCCATGCAGCACGCTCCGACCTGAAATAGTTCTTGAAAGGACCAAACACACTAACATCAAGGGGTTGCAGCCTATGAGTGGTATGAGCGAGCAATGTCAACAGGTCGATGCCTAAATTGTTTGCTTCCTCAATTGTTTGTACAGCCATGTGGCTCCCATGGCCATCTAATATCAAAAGGTGTTTGTTATCAGGCGAGACGCCACCTAGTACCGATGAAGCAAAGTGAAAAAGCCAACTTAGAAATAGTTCTTTAGTCATCCATGCATGGGGATGTGCAACCATGCATGCCCCTGGTTCACAGTTCTGTATATAGTTTTTCAGTTGATTTTTACATTTGAATAGATAAAATCCTGGGATTGAAGTACCAATTGGATTAACACAACATAAAATAGTTATCCACTCCCTGCTCGTGGGAAAAATATTTGGCACATTTCAGCTCCTTCTCTTGGCAATTACCCGCATGCCACAATTCCTCCCTGCCTATAAACCTGTTTCATCACAGTTCCATATATGGTCTGCTCCATAAGAATGTTTATCGTAAGCACTAGAAAGTGTGTCATAGAACTTTTGCACAACTGTAGGCACAAATTGAATGCTCTGTCTCTGTAATCCCTAGTAGTACGCAATACAAGCTCGGATGCCTTTTTTTAAACCCCAAATCACCATGAGTTACCAGGAAACCCATATTTGAATGGGTTTGGCCTCCCTTGAAGATTCAGCAACTGTTGATTTGAGTTGTATCAACTCTAGCCTATGTCCAGTTGGGCAATCTCTTACACACAACCACCTGACACCTCCTCCTCCTCAGTCATAACTGTAAGAGGCCCTCTACGTTTTGTATGAGTCAATCCATTTATCCAATAATGTATTGATGAGGGAGGAATACCATGTTTTTTTGTAGATGCCCAAACTGAGTATCCATTAAACTCTATGTCGTCAATTGCAACTAACATTTGTTCTTTTGTCCATCCTCTTATAGCACTGATCTTTTTAGTTGAGCTTGCCCCTTGGACTATTTTTGATGGTGGTTCTGTGGCTGATGGTCTGTCAACATCAGCGACTATCACATGGTCATCTTCAACAATGTTCCCTGGTGCATTGCCGGCTTTGACATCAACTGGTCTGTCATCATCAGACGATGTGCATCGCAGCTGCGCACCCCCTGTCACTCTCTTGCCACTTCTCCTTGTACGAGCAGAGTAACTTCCTTTTGCCATATATGCAACAACCTGTAAAATTATTGCATGCATTTATACATTAGAATATATGTCAAATTATGCTTTATTACTTCTGCAAAAATACTTTTCCTCTATTACAGGAAATTATCAACATGTATGTTATTGTTTTCATAATGAGAGTAGATTTTTCACTTCCATAGGGCAGTGTCAAAATTTTGCAAATGTCATTCCAAGTAAATCCATAGTTCATCAATTTAGCAACTTTTATATGCATTCAAGTAGATTCTATGATAGTTGTTTCAAATATCATTTTCCATTTACTTTCAACAGCTTTATACAACTAAACCAATGAGGTATGTAAACATGTATGAATTACGTCATTCTCCTTATATTTTTTAAGGATTAGGGAATACAGGTAATAAGTAGGTACTAACCATGCTTGTTTACCTAATCACTTGCTTGTCTCATTCTCATTACACTCGGCATAAGTAATAGCACATATATTTTATAAGCAACATCATCTAAAGGTTGACCTATCAGTACTAACCTAAGAAATACATGTATAGATATGATAAAGTATGTGTATCACAGGTTGGTCATCTCCCTAATAGACTAGATTCAGCTTTAATATAGATATAACATATGTAATTATACAGAGCTTTGTTCTAGCTCATTCATAGATAAGGGTGAACTGAAACCATGCTCAGATACTAATACGAGCTTTTTAGTGTATAGAGCTTACTAGTGATAATATGAATGAGATCCATTGAATATGATACATACCTTTGTTCAATGTATTATGTTATATAGCTTATACAACTTAGCTTCATACTAGATCACGTATTGAGTAAGATACACGAGTTTCATCAATTCCAGTACTCTGATTGTAATCATACTAGTATACATGTTCTAACTTATAAGTAATCTGTATAGGTATATCCCTAATTAACACTATCATAACATGTAAGAAACATAGACCCTTAGTAATACATGTTCCTTATCACTAGTCGCAAGCTTCATTAGTATCACTAAATAGTTACTCAGCTTAGGCTATGATCAGATCTTGTATCCTTTCATCATAGTTCATAAGGTAAGCATATCCATATTCAACATACAAAAAACAACACGTTTTAAGCATAAGATGTAATCAGAGCTATAAGCTTCAGAGGTTCAATTCCTGTATTCAATAGGTTCAATTCCTGTAAGCTAAGCTTCAATTCCTGTAAGCTAAACAAGTTGTGGCGTTGATTAGATGGATACGACTGTATTCAATAGGTTCAATTCCTATAAGCTAAGGTTCAATTCCTGTAAGCTAAACAAGTTGTGGCGTTGATTAGATGGATACGACTGTATTCAATAGGTTCAATTCTTGTAAGCTAAGCTTCAATTCATGTAAGCTAAACAAGTTGTGACTACAGTACTAACACGACATACGTAACCTCTGTGATATGTAAGCTGTAATCACTATGAAGCTGATGATCGAATAATTCCTGTAAGCTAAGGTTCAATTCCTGTAAGCTAAACAAGCTGTGACTACAATACTAATACGACATACATAACCTCTATGATATGTAAGTTGTAACTGTATAAACTCTGTATAAAAAAGGTTAACTGTAACTGTATAAAAAAGGGTAATTGTAACTGTATAAAAAAGGTTAACTGTAATCCTATGGACAGAACTGTAAGAACAACGAATTTCAATGGCTGTTTGTGAAACCATCTAGGTATCCTTCTAGTAGTTATGGCCAGACAGACCATGTAAGAAATCAGACAGACCATGTAAGAAATCTGATAAATGAAAACAATGAAAGAAGAACTGTAAGAAGAATGAGTTGTAATTCATATAATTAACTTGGATATATTGGCCACTGTTTTGTGATGTTGTCTTCAAGTTTGTTGAATAGTTTGAAAGCATAAGATGCAACTTCAACAGTGGGTGGACTTCTTTTATAGTTTTGGGGACTTGAATTTAATTGGTGGACATGGATGCACATGGATTGCAATGGATTCGTTTTGAATGTGTGGTATGGATTTAATTTGATGTGATATAATGGTTGGGAATTGGTTATTTGTTGATCCATGTGCTTTGATCTGTTTTAATGAGAAATAGAGTGAGTTAGGTGTCATTTATTGCAGTTATTAGGTTTGGGTGTCATTTATTGCAGTTATTGGGTCTGGGTGTCATTTATTGAACAAATTGGGTTTAAATGTTATTGGGTTGGGTGTCATTTATTGAACATAGGGTGTTTAGTTGTTGAAAAACACAGCAGTTATGCTGACATACATTCCCTTTTGTTATGTGCAGGTAGGCATATTTATTTGGGATGCAAAGTTGTAGTTCTGATGAGTGGGGGTTGAAGTGATTGTTGTTTTGTACTTCTGGAATAGACCAATTTGGAAGCCTTTATGGCTTTAGCTGTTTTCTACTTGGGTCAATATGTTTTGCATTATTAAGTAGTAAAATACTATTTATGGACAGTTGTGGGCCCAGTCAATGTATGGGTGATTTTTGGACATAAATTAATACTTATTTGTACATAATGTTATTTATTTCTGTTTAAATTTTGGTTTAAAAAGTCTCAATTACTGGTGGTTTTGTGGGACCAGTACTATATCAATTACTGGTCCCTGCTCAACATTAGGAATCTCTCCCCTATACATCACCGATCGGAAGTCATTTTTTCATATCAGCGTGTATGCTATGCTATCGGATGTAATCCTGCTGCCGTCCGGTACTGGCGACTATAATATCACGGGCCTCCATCACTTTTGATCTCAACTTCTTCCCCTCCTCTCCCGCCATTACCATTCGCAGTGCTGTAGCTATGTTTTCACTGAGAAAAGAGTCGTCGTCTCCCTGCTCAACCTCGATCCCCAACTTTAGTTCAGACGCTATTTGTCGGGCATTCAAGCTCTGATCAAGTTTTACTGGCAAGAGTACGAGATCCACTCCGAAGGTCAGCACCTCCATGGCAGAGCTCCACCCACTGTGGCTGAGATACGCACCCACCGACGGGTGAAAGACGATCCAAACCTGCAGCACCCAACCCCAGACTACCAGACCCTGGTCCTGTGTTCGAGTCTCAAAACCTTCGGGAAGGAGCTCCAGGGCATATTCCTGGGCGTTGTCCAAGAAGTGAGGAACACGTAGCGAGCAGAGGAACAGGAGCCTGCTCGCCTCCAAACCTAGTGCCAGAGCGTGGGCTTGTTCTCTCGACAAAAACGTCTCGCTCCCAAACGACCCAAACATCACAGATGATGGCCTCTACCGGTCCAACCAATCCAGCAGGTCGGAGCCCTCGCGGTTGTCCGGGCCGGGCTTAGAGACGGGCATGAGTGGGCCCACAGAGAGCACGAGAACTCTGATAGTCTCCTGGAAATAACGAATATACTTATCGTCCTCCTCAAAGCAGGATTTGACGGCCACGGCCACGCATCCCTGCACACATTTAGCTAGATGATAGGGCGCAGTAACAGTACCGGGTATTCCTATGTACATAACTAACATATCTCGCGCTTCGTATAGCCTAAACGATATCGCCGAACACGAAAATCCGGGCGGCGGAGCGGCCACCTCTTCGGCGGTTATTTCCTTGTTCAATAACCTGGAAGGGAGGAGGGAATGACCGCAGATTGCCGGAGAATACACCGTGAAATAGACAGATGGTACGCGCATCGTCACAGCGACGTTCTGTGCCCAATACTGCGCGAAGTCATGAACAACGTAGTCGGGCGAGAGTTGCCTGAGGAGACTTCTAAACGGCTTCTCCAGGCAGTCTATGGCTTTCTGGAGTGCAAACGCCATTTCTATGGGGATGTCTATTGTGCATTCCGCACCCGGAGTCAGGCCTTCTGTGGGCGGTAATGGCAGTTCCAGCAGATCGATCCGGCCCAGCCACTCCTGAAGTTGCAGGGAAGGTCTGATTCTAGAGATGTTAATGGGAGTGGAGAGAAAGGAGACTGTGTGGCTGTGGATTGCAAGAGCCTTCGAGAGCTGTAGAAAGGGATTAATTTGGCCCTGCAAGAGCCTTCGAGATTCTTCTTTCTAATCTGGTTCTCCATCATACCACAAGGAGTTCTTGTTTTACATTAACCGTATCTGAGGGTTGTGATGAAACACTATATCATCTGCAATTTCTATCTCTTCATAAAAAACCTAAGGGGATGGCTTTAGCATGCCGAAGTAAAACGTATGAATATTCTATCAACTAATAGATGTGGAAATTGAGAATTTATTGGACATTGTTTCAAGCTGGTCTCACTAGAATAATACTCTTATTGAATGTACTTAATACTATTAGGATATTAATATAAGCTAAATTTATTTCTATAAATTAGATTTTGTAGTTTTTTCAACTAGAATGCCATGAATTTATGTAATTATACTATTATAATATCAATATAAGTTAAATTTATTTTTATAGATTAGGTTTTGAAGCTTTTTCAATTAGAATAGCGTATAGAGATTTTGAGTTTATTCGTATTGTTTTTAGCTCATCTGGCCTAGTTAAAATAGGACTGCTTATCAAATGTCAACACTCTATTACAAAATTATTATAATATTAATAATGGATTTTATTTTATTTTTAATAAATTAATTTATATTTATTTTATCTATATAAAATTAGATGTAGAGATCCAAAATTTATTGGACATTGTCTTGAAATTGTCTAGCACTAGCTCTTCTTCTTATTTATTAATAAAATTTATTAAATGTGGTTATTTTATTATAAAATTATATAATATTGAATTAGGATTAATCTATTTTAAAATAATTTTTAAATATTTTTCCAATAAATATTTTTTTTATCAAAAATATTATTATTTTAATAGATAATTATTTATATTAGTATTATTAAATTTGTTTTTATAAAAGAAATTTTAAAGTAATTTTCAAAAAAATAATAGAATTCTTATCAATGTCATTATTCCTATTATAAAATTATTATAATACTAAAATAACACTCTTATCAAATGTCATTATTCTATTATAAAATTATTATAATACTAAAATAACACTCTTATCAAATGTCATTATTCTATTATAAAATTATTATAATATTAAAATAACACTCTTATCAAAATGTCATTATTCCATTATAAAATTATAATATTAAAATACCACTCTTATCAAAATGTCATTATTCCATTATAGAATTATAATATTAAAATAACACTCTTATCAAATGTCATTATTCCATTATAAAATTACTATAATATTAGTATGATTTCAATTTATTTTTATAAATTAAATTTTGAAGTCTTTTTCTAGTGCTATTAGATGGAAGTGAAGATTAAGAATTTAGTAAACATTGTTTTAAGTTTGCTTGTTCAAATTATAATAAGGCTCTTATCAAATGCCATTATTTTATTAGAAGATTATTATTATATTAGTATGACTTTAATTTATTTTTACAAACTAAATTTTGAAGTCTTTTTCCACTGCCATTAGATGTGAAGATTTAGAATATATTAAACATTGTTTTAAGTTTGTTTGTTCTAGTTATAATAACACTCTTATCAAATGCCATTATTTTATTATAAAATTATTATAATATTACTTATTAATTTTTTTTTTATAAATTAAATTTTCAAGCTTTTCAACTATAACCAACGTAGATCCATCTTAACACCAGATCTATCAAGCACCGAGAAGAATCAAATCTCTCAAGGTGCAAACTTATTTTTTTAGTTCAAAACTTGAGGAAAGGTTTGCACCTCGAGAGATTTGATCCCTCTAGGCACTTGATAGATCCAATGTTACGATGGATCTACGCTGGTTTCAGTCGTGTGCAGTCATACAAAATTTGCTCAACATCTAATTATTTTGATCATTTTAAATATGCTAAATATGTCTAAGATTAATTTGGTCAATTTAATATAAAAATTGCTTTGTTACCTGAAATGAGAGAGACTGTTAGTAACTTGAATGATGAAATAAAAATTATGAGTGCAAAGTGTCAATGTAACAATTTTGATAGATAGAAAATGTGAATACTAAGAATATAGTCAATTACAAACAATCTTCATTGCAATCAATCTGAAACTATTTTCTTCTACTGTTCCTATTATCACACCTATTAGTTTTTTCATTTTCTCATATCGATCATATGAAAAGAGTAGTTGGAATATTAGACCATTCAAATATTTAACTCGAGCTACTATATTAGACAACATACCTTGTCTCTATTGCTCTCCAATATTAATTGTAGTTTTCACCAAATTCAATCATTGTAACTTATGGACTGTTAAACCCCAAATAATTTTCAATGGTAGTTATTTTCTATTATTGTTTTTGAATGCAAAGTAATTAACAATGCTGAATGATAGAAAATAGGATTAATAAGAATGTAGCCAATTATAAATAGTTTATAGTTTCAAGAACAAAACATTTGGGGTAACAAACATTTTATTTAGGATGAAAATTCAAGTATTGTTGTTATGGTTGAATAATTTTTATGTGGTTACGTTGAGAGAGAGTGTGTGTGTTTTGGGGGTGAGAAGGAGAGACAAGGGGAGATAGATAGATATATGGGGGAGGAGAGGGAAGAAGAGAGAGGCAAAGGCAGGGAGGGAGGAAGAGATATATTTATGGAGAGAGATAAGGGGAAGAGAGAGAGAGGGAGGGGAAAGGGAGGAAGGGTGAGAGAGATCGATAGATATAGAGAGAGTGTGTATGTTTAGGGGCTGGGATAGAGATATCGAGAGGGAGAGACACTGGGAGATAGAGATGTAGATGGAGGAGGTAGATATGTTTTTACACTGAAATCAATGCACATTATTAATCTAATTACTTTCAAACTAATGCACATCATACATCTTGTTGCATCAAATCAGAAATCAACATCTACACTAAAATCAATGCATGTAGTGCAAACAATCAAATAGCATTAGAAATCAACATCTATATTGTAATCAATGCATCTAGTGAAAGAAATAAAATAGGATTAGAAATCAATATCTACACTGAAACCAATGCATCTAATGCAAGCAATAAAATATGAGTAGAAATCAACATCTACATTGAAATCAATGCATCTAGTGTAACGTATTAAATATGATTAGAAATTGATATCTACACTAAAACAACGCATCTAGTGTAGGCGATTAAATATGATTAGAAATTAATATCTACTCTGAGGACAATGCATCCTATGGAAGCAATCAAATAGGAGTAGAAATCAATATATACACTAAAACCAATGCATTTAATGCAAGCAATCAAATATGAGTA
Organism: Pinus taeda; assembly: GCA_000404065.3. Lineage (NCBI taxonomy): Eukaryota > Viridiplantae > Streptophyta > Pinopsida > Pinales > Pinaceae > Pinus > Pinus taeda. The sequence continues at coordinate 49,570 of APFE031472395.1, forward strand.
GAAATCAACATCAACACTGAAATCAATGCATCTAGTGTAAGGTATTAAATATGATTAGAAATCAACATCTACACTAAAATCAATGCATCTAGTGCAAGTGATCAAATCGGATTAGAAATCAATATCTACACTGAAACCAATGCATCCTATGCAAGCAATCAAATAGGAGCAGAAATCAACATCGACATTGAAATTAATGCATCTAGTGTAAGGTATTAAATAGAATTATAAATTGACATCTACATTGAAGTCAATGCATATAGTGAATTTGATCAAATAGGATTAGAAATCATCAACTACATTGAAATTAATACATCTACTTTAGTGAAAATCTAAAATATTCATGACTTTCTAGTTTTAACTTCTATGTCTGTATTTGTCTCTGTGAGACTCTTTCTTCTTCCCTCTCTCTCTACCTTTCATTTTGTGTCTATCTACCTCCCCCTCTCCTTCTCTCTCTTCCCCTCCCTCTCTCCCCCGTCTCACTCTATCTACCTCTCGCTAACTTTCTCTTTCTTTCTCTTCTTTCCCCTATCCCCCTGCCATCTATATTTATACCTCCCTCCATCTCTCCTTATTTGTCTCTCTATCTCAACCCCCTAAACATAAGTTACACTCTCTTTCTCTCTTCTCATATATATCTATCTATCCATATATCTCTCCCTCTTCCTTTCCCTCTCTATATCTTCCCCTTCTCTCTCTCTCTCTCTCTCTCTCTCTCTCTCTCTCTCTCTCTCTCTCTTCTACCCCCTCCCATGCCCCATTTATATCTATATTGAAAGTGTGGCTTGATGAAGACACAAGAATTATGCAGGATGTGTTCATGCTTTTGGAGGACCAAAAGTTTCTTAATGGGCAGGAATGATCCGGGAGGATCTATAGGTACAAGTGGCCTTGAAAATAGCTCAAAAATTAAAGTCATTAGATGGAAGTCAAACTAGGACTAGATCATATTACTTATCATCTTGACTCCGATGGTGTGAATGACACCAAAATCTAAGTTCGTATGCTCAAGTTATAGCTGGTCAAAGTTTGGGTCAAACTTGGCGAAGTGGCAGGCTTAAGGAGGCAACAATTTAGCAGCAACTT
>APFE031472418.1:6006-30335 GCA_000404065.3 Pinus taeda
AGGTTAGGCTAGGCTAGAGTAGTTTAGGCTAGGTTGGACTAGGCTAGAGTAGGTTAGGCTAGCATAGGCTAGAGTAGAGTAGGTTAGGCTAGGCTAGAGTAGTTTAGGCTAGGATAGGGTAGGCTAGAGTAGGTTAGGCCAGGTTAGAGTAGGTTAGAGTAGGTTAGAGTAGGTTAGGCTAGGCTAGAGTAGGTTAGACTAGGTTGGACTAGGCTAGGATAGGTTAGGCTAGGATAGGCTAGGGTAAGCAAGAATAGAGTAGGTTAGGGTAGGTTATGATAGGCTAGCATAGGGTAAGGTAGGCTAGGCTAGGCTAGAGTAGAGTAGGTTAGGCTAGGATAAGATAGGATAGGATAGGCTAGGCTAGAGTAGGTTAGGCTAGGTTAGGCTAGGCTAGAGTAGGTTAGGCTAGGATAAGCTAGGGTAGAGTAGGTTAGGCTAGGATAGGCTAGGATAGGCTAGGCTAGAGTAGGTTAGGCTAGGTTTGGCTAGGCTAGACTAGGTTAGGCTAGGTTGGACTAGGCTAGGATAGATTAGGCTAGGATAGGCTAGGCTAGGATAGATTAGGCTAGGATAGGCTAGGCTAGAGTGGGTTAGGCTAGGATAGGCTAGGTAAGAGTAGGTTAGGCTAGAGTAGGTTAGGCTAGGTTGGACTAGGTTAGGCTAGGTTGGACTAGGCTAGACTAGGTTAGGCTAGGTTGGACTAGGCTAGAGTAGGTTAGGGTAGGATAGGCTAGGCTAAAGTAGTTTAGGCTAGGATAGGCTAGGCTAGAGTAGGTTATGCTAGGTTGGACTAGGCTAGGCTAGGATAGGCTAGGTTAGACTAGGATAGGCTAAGATAGGCTAGGCTAGGATAGACTAGGCTAGAGTAGGTTAGTTTAGGTTGGAGTAGGTTAGGATAGGTTAGGCTAGGCTAGAGTAGGCTAGGATAGGTTAGGCTAGGCTAGAGTAGTTTAGGCTATGTTGGACTAGGCTAGAGTAGGTTAGGCTAGCATAGGCTAGAGTACAGTAGGTTAGGCTAGGATAGGCTAGGCTAGGCTAGAGTAGTTTAGGCTAGGATAGGATAGGCTAGAGTAGGTTAGGCTAGGTTAGAGTAGGTTAGAGTAGGTTAGGCTAGGCTAGAGTAGGTTAGGCTAGGTTGGACTAGGCTAGGATAGGCTAGGCTAGAGTAGGATAGGCTATGCTAGAGTAGGTTAGGGTAGGATAGGCTAGGCTAGAGTAGGTTAGGCTAGGTTAGGCTAGGCTAGAGTAGGTTAGGCTAGGTTAGCCTAGGCTAGAATATGCTAGGCTAGGATATGTTAGAGCAGAGTAGGCTAAGCTAGGATAACCTAGGCTAGAGTAGGTTAGGCTAGGCTAGGCTAGGCTAGAGTAGGTTAGGCTAGGTTTGACTAGGATAGGATAGGTTAGGCTAGAATAGGCTAGGCTAGAGTAGGTTAGGCTATGCTAGAATAATGGAGGGCTAGGCTAGGCTATGATATAGTAGGGTAGCGCTAGTCTAAGCTAGGCTATAGTACTCTAGGCTATGGTAGGTAAGAATAGATTCGGTTAGGGTAGGTTAGGGTAGGCTACTATGGGGTAAGGTAGGCTAGGCTAAGCTAGAGTAGAGTATGTTAGGCTAGGCTAGGATAGGATAGGATAGGCTAGGCTAGAGTAGGGTAGGGTAGGTTGGACTAGGCTAGAGTAGGTTAGGCTAGGATAGGTTAGAGTAGAGTAGGTTAGGCTAGGATAGGCTAGGTTAGAGTAGGTTAGGCTAGGATATGCTAGGGTAGAGTAGGTTAGGCTAGGTTCGGCTAGGCTAGAGTAGGTTAGGCTAGGTTGGACTACACTAGGATAGGTTAGGCTAGGATAAGCTAGGCTAGAGTAGGTTAGGCTAGGATAGGCTAGGCTAGAGTAGGTTAGGCTAGGATAGGCTAAGCTAGAGAAGATACACTAGGTTAGGCTACGCTAGAGTAGGTTAGGCTAGGTTGGACTAGGCTAGAGTAGGTTAGACTAGGATAGGCTAGAGTAGAGTATGTTAGGCTAGGATAGGCTAGGCTAGAGTAGGTTAGGCTAGGATAGGCTAGGCTAGAGTAGGTTAGGCTAGGTTGGATTAGGCTAGGATAGGCTAGGCTAGAGTAGGTTAGGCTTGGATATGCTACGCTAGAGTAGGTTAGGCTAGTATATGCGAGGCTAGAGTAGGTTAGGCTAGGTCTGAGCAGGTTAGGTTAGGTTAGGCTAGGCTATAGTAGTCTAGGATAGGTTAGGATAGGCTAGAGTAGGTTAGGCTTGGTTGGACTAAGCTAGAGTAGGTTAGGCTAGGATAGGCTAGAGTAGGTTAGGTTAGGCTAGGATAGGCTATGTTAGAGTCGGTTAGGCTAGGATAGGCTAGCCTACAGTAGCTTAGGCTAGGATAGGCTAGGCTATATTAGGTTAGGATAGGTTATGCTAGGGTAGAGTAGGTTAGGCTATTTTGGACTAGGCTAGGATAAGTTAGGTTAGGCTAGAGTAGGTTAGGATAGGATAGGCTAGGCTAGAGTAGGTCAGGCTAGGATAGGCTAGGCTAGTGTAGGTTAGGCTAGGCTAGAGTAGGTTAGGCTAGGTTGGACTAGGCTAGAGTATGTTAGGCTAGGATAGGCCAGAGTAGAGGAGGTTAGGGTAGGATAGGGTAGGATAGGCTAGGCTAGAGTAGGTTAGGCTAGGGTAGGATAGGCTAGGTTAGGCTAAGCTAGACTAGGTTAGGCTAGACTTGGTTAGGCTAGGTTATGCTAAGCTAGAGTAGGTTAGGCTAGTTTAGGGCTAGGCAAGGCTAAGGTGAGCTATATTAGGCCAAAGTACAATAGGATATGCTAGAGTAGACTAGGCTAGGGTAGAGTAGAGTATGCTAGGCTGTAGTACACTTGGGCTAGGTTAAGACATAGTAGGCTAGATTAGGCTACACAATAATAGAGTAGGTTAGGCTAGTCTAGGCTAGGCTACGTAGAGTAGGTTAGGTTAGGGTACGCTAGGTGAGGTTAGGTTCAGCTATTCCAGGCTAGGCTTGGCAACATTATGTTAGGCTAGGATACAGTAGATTAGGTTACTTTACGCTAAGCTATGGGAGAGTAGGTTAAGCTAGGTGAGAGTAGGTTACGCTAGGCTAGGGTAGAGTAGTGTAGGATAAAGTATGTTACACTAATCTAGGCTAGAGTAGGATGGGTTAGGAATTTCTCTATCTTTATTCTCTCCCCTTATCTCTATGTCTCCCTCCTTATTCATATACTTATCTCTTTTTTTCTATCTCTCTCTCCCTGCAACTATCCCTAACCATCTCCACCTCTCCTTTTTGTAATAGACATATTTGGGCACTTAAACCCCAATCTTATATGTCAACAAACTAGGACTCATCAACCCCTAAAAGAGTTGTTTCACACCCTAAAGGAACATGGTCATCTCATTACATCATTTCCCAAAAGTTCCACCTAAAAAAACATCCAGAAATGCCCCAAACTGAACCATACTGACCACTACACTGGCCAGGTGTGATGCATATTGAGTGGTACACCGCTCAGGTGCGATGCATACTGATTAGGCCTTCTGCAGGGTGCGATGGGCGAGGATGTACAAATGTCCGAGACAGTTTGCTAAGTGGATGCCCATGGAATCTTCTAGAAACTTCTCTTATGACACTTGCCTCTCTGAATTTTCCTAGGGATGAGTAAGAGATTCAAGAAATCTGCAAGTGGAATGAAATGCAACAAGTGGAATGACACTAATCAAAACCCCAGAGATGACTCACACCCTTGCACACATCTATAAATGGATCACTCATTTAAGAGATCCAGAGGTTGGAATATTGTGAATTGCAAGGAAGTGTTGATAGTTTGTATTTGAGGTAAGATCATTGTATTATTGGTGTGATCTTGCTATTTAATGAGGTGAAGAGGGATTGATGCTGGGAGGATGATGCTGAATCAGACAACTGGGTTGTAATTCTCCATTCTATTTAATAAATTTATTCAAGTTTTCTTCCATATAATTTTTCACTCGTGAATGTTATTATTTGTGAATGCCATTGTATGTTCATTATATCTGATTCTGTAGTGTTTATGTTACAATAAATCAAGATGCTTTGATGGTTCTTTGCTACTATGTTTCTACAGGTACTCTTCAAGCGGGATAAGTATGGAGAGGAGTTGCAAGCTCTTTCAAGCGGGAGAAAGATCGAACAAAGGATTAAGTGGAAGTTCCAGGTTGGTCCACTCTCTTTCTCTTATCTATTGTGCATAGAAAAAATTATGAATTGCTTTAAACTATTGTTTCTAGGGTAGCTGCCAAACCTAATGGGCTAGTCGATTGAAAAGACACTAGTTTTCCCAGAAACAAAATGGTGACTCCACTGGGACTTACAAGCATTCTAGATTCCCTTTTGGTAGCTCAGTAACCTCTCAAGACTTGCCTCTGTAATTTTCTCTTTGCTATCCATCATAGCTCATCTTAACTCACTAAAATCAACTACAAATTTAAGTTAAAACCCACTTTAGTTGCACTCCTTGGCCCATCGCACTGTCTGTCACTATAAGCCAGAATGCATCGCACTTCTCGAGTGCAGTAGGTGTGATGCATACATGTTTCTATGAAGCCCAAGTGCGATGACTGACTGAACCTATTTCCATTCTGGAAGTTTGGGGTTTTTGTCCTTATTTTCAGTTTTGTTTAGTTGTTTTTGCTGCTTATGAATAGTACCTCATTACTGAAGCATGCTTGCATCACATAGATTAGCCTCCATTGATTAGGATTAGTAAATGTTTTTATGTATTTGTCCATCATTTACAATCCTTTGTCGAAAAGTTTCTTAAATCGAACTATCGCTTTGATACGAAAAGTGTCATAACTGTCATTTTGTATCAAAAAAGAGAAGTGTTGTGGATTCTTCCTTCCCCGGATAGTCGATTGAACTTTTTGTCATGTATTTTGTTTGATTTACTTTTTATTCAAAGTGTCAAAAGCATATTTTTTATTCAAAATTGAAAAGTGTTGTTTAGTCTTCCTTTCTATTTTGAAAAATAAATTGTCGAAATGTCATTTTGAAAGAAATAGTTCAAATCTTTGCTACATTTGTTTTTCCTTTTTGGCATTTTTCACATTAAGGGAAATGAACAACAAATACATGCATTTGCATTTTCATTTATTTTGTGTGCAAAAAATGATTTAGGAAAGTGCATTAGTGTGTGCTCTTTGCTCTTTGTTTGAAAGAACTGTAATCTTCTTTCCTTAGTAGCTAGGATTTTCATTACTCAAAATAAACAACGATTGTTTATCATTGTAGATTGCATTTTAGGAATTTTAAATCAACATCTCGCGGTGAACTATTGAAATGAAAACTTTAAACAAGATCAACTCTAAAATGAATCACAATGAACCTAACAACGCTTTGGAACTTAATGCAACTCATCTAGAAGTCTAGGATAGAGACGTGTTCCAGCATCGTAAAAACTAATAACTATTGTTTTCATCGAAGGTTGGGTGATTCCTCCTCCTTGATACGACAAGTGCTAACACAAACTTGTGTTTCCCGTACCATCGCCTATATATTGGGAGACCATAATAGGCTTATATCCTTTATCCATAGGAAGTCGTGTTTGTTGGTCGAATAATTGCAATGCACTGAACACAACATTTCGGAAGATTGACTGCCGTACATAAGTCCTTGGTAAGTTCTCTTTAATTTATCATCAAGGTGTATATTTCAGTTTTGTGATTGGTTTGGTAATCCCTCTGTTTAGATTTTCTAGAGTAGTCACTCATTCCTTTTCGACTCTTTAAAAGGAAAGTTCCATCTGAGCACTTGTCACTTCAGGCTCATTAAAAATCAAAGGGGACTAGAGTCATCTTTTGGTTTTTATCAACTCTTAAAAATTGAAAAAGCAAAGTTGTGTCAAAGTGTCATTAAAATTAATTGAATTCAGAATAACATCCCTTGTTCCTGAGTCAATCTTAGGTTGAGATGTATGGAGACAAATCTAGGATCCACCAATCAAGGAATACCTTTTGAGGGGAATCCTAGTCCTTTTTCTTCTTGGGGAAATATTGTTGCTCCATATATGGCCACATTGTCCCTCCCGGGAATTACAATTGGCCTGCCAGTATGGCTATTCTCAACCTCTGTGGTTCAAAATACCATAATTCCTCTGCAATCGAATTAGCCTCCAGTTGATGCTGGGTTGACCCTTCACCTTCTTCTTCGTTTGTTTCTCCCTCCCCTTCTTCCTCTTCACTTAGTGAAAGTAGTGATGCAAGTAACCATGTGCTGAGAAGAAGAAGAAAGGGAAGGAGAAGAAGAAGAAGTCAATTTAGCAAGGGGGTAACCATGCTTCATTTGGTGAAAATCCACACATTAAGCTTTCCAAACCCAGATTTCCATGCATAATTTGTAGAGGAGACCATGTTCATCAAGATTGTCCATGCTTTCCTCGGATCTTGAGAGAATGGTGTCCCCATTCGCACCACCTGGTGTCATCAACCTTTGGTGATCATGTTGACAGCACACCATCACCTAGTAATAGTGAAGTTCATGGACAGAAAGGAAAGGTCAAAGTTCCATGTAGGTTATGTGAAGGGAACCATACCCTTCACTCTTGTCCCTTTTTGGATGAAACCAAAAGAGTATTGGATAACCGTCCTGCTTCACTGTAGCGACTTCCATCTGGCTACAAGAAACTCTCACCAAGTATTTTACTAGTTGAAAAACTGACTGACTTAAATCAACCGTTGGTCGAAACCACTCACTCGGAAAGTGAATCTTATGAGTCTATACCCGACCAAAGTCAACAGGTTGAGGTGATAGTTGACCCAGGTTTAACTTCAGAAAATCATACCATCCCTGGAGAGAATGAGAACGATACCGTTCAAATTATTTTTGTTACTTCAGAGTCCAACGAACTTGGGAGAAATCTGCCTATTACTTCACAATAGGAGGAAAATCCCCCAGTTCTCATAAATCAAGGGGTTAATTTTCCCGTTTATTCGATACCCTCTCCAAGTAGTCTAGTCACTTCCTTTGATTGGAATCAACTAGCAAGATCTCACCTTCCTTCTTATGTACCTTCCCGGATCATAGTACAAGTTTACAAAATGATCGTGTCTGGCACTATCATAGATGAAGGGGCATCAATGAGTATCCTTTCCTCAACTACTTGGAAAGTGCTTGGTTCGCCATCACTTATGCCTATTACCGAAAATCTGTTAGGCTTTAACAAAGGAACTAGTCGACCATTAGGGATCTTTCCTAAGTTACCGATCACTTTAGGAAGAAAAAGCATTCATTTGAATGTGATGGTAGTCCCATGACCATTAGATTACAATCTACTCCTTGGACGTGACTATGTTTATAACATGGAGGCTATTGTTTCAACACTCATCCAAGTGATGTATTTCCTGCATGAAGACAAGATTGTCACCATTGACCAGCTTTCATTTCTTGGTTAAAGCATAGCTCCAAGTCAATCATCATCCCTAAACAGTTCTTTTGCATCGACGGTATCTCTGCAACCTTCATTCCATCCACCCAATTTCCAGGAGTAGTATGGTGAATGTAACAAAGCTTTGGGGGCATGCTCTTGTATCTATTCTGCAGATGAACATAGTTGAAAAGATAAGTTTCCCTATAGGTTATGTGATTGGTCTAACACACCATTCACCTTCGTCTATTCTGCGGACGAAACCAAGTAAGTGTTTTGTCTATTCTACGGATGAAACCATCCTGCCTAACATGGTTTCCCTGTAGTTTATGTGATTGGTCTAGCACACCATTCACCTTTGTCTATTCTTCGGACGAAGCCAAGGAAGTGTTTTGTCTATCCTGTGGATGAAACCATCCTGCCTAACCATAAAAGTTTCCATATGGCTACAGGAGATCTCCTTTTCATCATGATGGGGGCATGCAAACTTTTTTTTTTCAATTTTCATTTTTCTAGCTTTTCAGCTTTGTCATTTTTAGCTTTTTAGTTTTTTCCTTTTAGCTTTCTAATTTTGTCATTTCTAGCTTACATAAAAAGAGAACTAAAACCAAGCATAGTTCCCCCATGGTTTAATCTTGTTAAAAAATAAACCCACAACCGAGCATAAATCCCCCATGGTTTAAGCTCGTTAAAAAATAAACCCACAACCGAGCATAGTTCCCCCATAGTTTAAGCTCATTAAAAAATAAACCCACAACCGAGCATAGTTCCCCCATGGTTTTAGCTCGTTAAAAAATAAACCCACCACCGAGCATAGTGTTATAGACATATTTGGGCACTGCAACTCCAATCTTATATGTTGATAAACCAAGGGATCTTTAACCCCTACAAGTGTTGTTTCATACCCTAAAGGATCATAGTCAAATGATTACATCATTCGCCAGAAGTTCCACCTGAAAAACCACTCAGAACTGGCCAAAACTAGACCATACTGACTGTTCCACTATTAGGGTGCGATGTTGACTCCTACACTAGCTAGGTTTGATGCATACTGAAGGGGCCTTCTGTGGGGTGCGATGAGCAATAATGGACAAATGTTTGAGACAATTTGCTAAGTGGATGCTCATGGAATCTTCTAGAAACTTCTCCTAGGACACTTGCCTCTGTGAATTTTCCTAAGGATGAGTAAGAGATCCAAGAAATCTCCAAGTGGAACTAAGAACTACAATTGGAATGACACTAATAAAAAACCCAGAGATGAGTTACACCTTTGCAAGCATCTATAAATAGATCCCACATCTAAGAGATCTGGAGGCTGGAATTTTGTAATCTGTAAGGAAGTGTTGATGGTTTGTCTTTGAGAAGAAGCATTGCATTGTTGGGTGATCTTGCTTTTCATGAGGTAAAGAGGGCTTTGATGCTTGGAGGATGATACTGGATCAGATAGCTGGGTTATAATTCTCCCTTCTATTTTAATAATGTTCCTTGAGTTTTCCTCCATACAATCATGTACTTGTGAATCTTTTTATTTTTGAATGTCATTGTATGTTCAATGTACTTCTGATTTTGCATTGTTTATGATATAATAGATCAAGATGCTTTGATGGTGTTTTGTTACTTTGTTTGTACAAGTATTCTCTAAACGAGACAAGTAGGAGAGGAGTTGCAAGCTCTATCAAGGGGGAGAGAAATCAAGCAAGGAGTCAAGCAGAAGATCCAGGTTGGTCCTTTTGCTTCTCCGTTATCTATCATACATAGAGGAAATCACAAATTGCTTTGATTGTTTGTTTCTAAGATAGCTGTCAATCTTAGTGGGACTAGCAGATAAAAAAGACACTAGTTTTCCTAGAAACAAAATGGTGACTCTGCTGGGGAGCAAATAGATTGTTTGTTTGTTATTGTTGTTTGCCTTATAAACTATAGAGGGAGCCTGAAGTTAGCTAGATAGCATTCGAACTGCTCTTGCTTTGCAAGTGCATAGTAGATGAATGCTACTTCAGTCAATCTCCGATTCAGTTTATGAACTAAACATCAGGCTTGCAAGAATTCTAAATGCCCTTTTGGTAGCTCAGTAACCTCCCAAGATCATTCCTCTGTACTTTTATTTTTACAGTCCATCATAGCTCAGCTTAAATCACTGAACTCAGCTGCAAATTTATGCAAAAACCCACCTTAGTTTCGCTCCCTTACCAATCGCACTGTCTATCACTGGAAGCCAGTATGCATCGCACCTCTTGTTTGTAGCAGGTGAGATGCATCCCTGCTTCTGTGAAGTACAGGTGCAATGACTGAGTAGTCATATTTCTCTCCATGAAATTTGGGTTTTTTATCCCTGTTTTCAAGTCTGTTTAATTGTTTTTGCTGCTTATGAACAATATATCATTGCTGAAGCCTCCTTTCCTTACATAGAACAGCCTCCATTGATTAGGATTAGTAAATGTTTTTATGTATTTGTCCATCATTTATGATCCTTAGTCAAAAGTTGCTCGAATTGAACTGTCGTTTTGGTGCAAAAAGTGTCATAGCTATCATTTTGTGTCAAAGAAGAGAATTGTCGTAAACTCTTCCTTCTTTAGATAGTCGATTGAACCTTTTGGCATGTATTTGATTTGAATTGTTAATATTTGAAGTGTCGAAAGCTTTTCTCTGTTCGAAATCGAAAAGTGTCGTTTATTCTTCCTTTCATTTTGAAAAGAAATTGTCGAAATGTTGCTTTGAAGAATATAGTTCAGATCTATACTTAGTTTTCCTTTTTGGCATTCTTCACATAAAGAGGGATGGAAAACAAATACATGCATTTGCATTTGCATTTAGACTATGTGTGGAAAATGATTTAGGAAAATTGCATTTAGTGTGTGCTCTTTGCTCTCTATTTGAAAGAATCATAATCTTCTTTCCTTAGTAGCTAGGGTTTTCATTGCTAAAAAGTAAACAATGATTGTTTATCATTTTAGATTGCATATTTAGGAATTTTACATCTACATCATGTGGTGAACCTTAAAAGACAAACTTCTAAGCAAGATCAACTCTAAAATAAATTTCAATGAACTTAACAACGTTTTGGAACCTAACGCAACACATCTAGAGGTCTAGGTTAGAGACGTGTTCTGGCGTTGTAAAATTTAGTAACTATCGTTTTCATTGCAAGTTGGGTGATTCCTCCTCTTTGATACGACCAGTGCTAGCACAGACTTTTGCTCCCCGTACCATCGAGTATATATTGGGAGACCACAATAAACTTATATCCTTTATCCATAGGAAGTCGTGTCTGCCACCCTATCGATTGCAATGCACTGAACACAACATTCGAGAAGATTGAATACTATACATAAGTCCTTGGTAATTTCTCTTTAATTTATCACCAAGGTGTATATTACAATTCTTCAATTGGTTTGGTAATCCCTTTGTCTAGATTTCCAGAGTAGTCACTTTCATTCCTTTTTGACTCCTTAAAAGAAAAGGTCCATCTAAGCACTTGTCACTTCAGGCTCATTAAAAATCGAAGGGGACTAGAGTCATCTTTATCTTTTTCTCAACTCTTAAAAATTGAAAAAGAAATGTTGTGTCAAAATGTCATTAAAGTTTATTTAATTCAGAATAACATCCCTATTCCTTCGTTGATCTTAGGTTGAGATAATGGAGTCTACCAATCAAGGAATCCATTTTGAGGGGAATCCTAGTCCTTTCTCCTCTTGTGGAGATATTGGTGCTTCGTATGTGGCCACACTGTCCCTTCCGGGAATCACAATTGGCCAGCCAGTATGGCTATTCTCAACCTCTATTGTTCAAAATATTGTAATTCCCCAGCACTCAAATTAGCAGCCATTTAATACTAGGGTTGACCCTTCGCTTCCTTCGTCGTTTGTTTCTCCCTCCCCTTCTTCCTCTTCACTTGGTGAAAATAGTGATGTTAGTAACCAAGTGACTGAGAAGAAGAACAAAGGGAAGGAGAAGAAGAAGAAGAAGTTAGTTAAGTAAGGGGACAACCATGAATCATCTGGAGAAAATCCACACATTAAATCTCCTAAATATCCTTATCTAATTTGCAAAGAAAACCATTTTCATCGAGATTGTCCTTGCATTCTGCGGATCTTGAGAGAATACTCTGCCCGTTCACACCATCCGGTGTCATCAACCTCTGGCGATCATGTCGACAACACACCATCATCTAGTGAAAATGAAGTTCCCGAACATAAATGAAAGGTCAAAATTCCATGTCTATTATGTGAAGGAGACCATCACCTTCCCCGTTGTCCTTTTTTGGATGAGGCTAAGAGAATATTGCATGGACGTCTTGCTTCACCGTAGTGACTTCCACCTGGATACAAGAAACTCACCTCAAATTCTTTAATAGTTGAAAATCCGACTGACATAACTCAATCGTTGGTCGAAACACCTATCATTGAGAGTGAAGCTTCTGAGTCCATACCAGATCAAAGTTAGCAGGTTGATATGGCATTCAAACCAGTTTTACCTTTAGAAGATCCACCTTCAAACGATACCATTCCCAAAGAGAACGAGAACGATACTATTCAAATTCTTTTTGTCACTTCAGAGTTCGATGAACTTGGTGGCAATTCACCCATTCCTTCACAATAGGAAGAGTATCCCTCAGTTCCCGCTACTCAAGAGGTTTGTTCTACCATTTATTCGGTACCCCCTCTAAGCAGTCTAGTCGTTTCCTTTGATTGGAATCAACTAGCTAGATCCCGCCTTCCTTCTAATGTACCATTTTGGATCATAGTACAAGTGTACAAAATGGTCGTGTTTGGCACTATGCCTGTTACACAGAATTTGTCAAGCTTTAATAAAGGAACTAGTCGGCCGTTAGGGATCCTTCCTAAGTTACACATAACTTTGAGAAAGAACATTGTTCATTTGAACGTGATGGTAGTTCGAGGACCGTTAGATTACAATCTACTCCTTCGATGTGACTATGTTTATAGTGTGGAAGCTATAGTTTCCACACTCTTTTGAGTGATCTGTTTCCCTCATGAAGGAAAAATTGTCCAGCTTATTGACCAGCTTTCATTCCCCGGTACAAACATAGCTCCAAGTCAAACATCATCCCTGAATGGCCTCTTTGCATTAAGAATGTCTCTTCAACCTTCATTTCATCCACCTAATTACCGCGAGTAGTCCGGTGAATGTAACGAAGCTTAGGGGGCATGCCCCCTTGTCTATTTGGCAGATGAACCCAACTAAAAAGATAGGTTTCCTTGTAGGTTATGTGATTGGAAGTGCCATCCCACACCATTCACTTTTGTCCACTCTGTGAACAAAGCCAAGGAAGTGTTTTGTCTAACCAGTGATGAAACCATCCTACCATATACTTGAGGAGCACATTTGGGTTCTTTGAGGAGATATCAAAAACTATTTCCATCTTCCTAAATTTCACAGAGTACTCCTATACGCTCAACTCTTATCTTTTCTTGAAGTAATGCCATTGAATCCACTAGTATTCTACATATTTGATAGGGTAGAAATGTGAGTTTATTAGAGTTTTGAAATCCTCCCAATTAGTCACTAGAGGATCTCCCTCCACTCTAAAGTTTTCCATATGGATTTCTGACCAAGTGAGAGCATGGACCTCTAATTTTGGACGAGAAAAACATATTTTATGTTCTTCCTCTATGTAGGGAACACTAAAATAATGCTCTAGCTATTGTAACTAGTTATTCAACCTCAAAGCATCAATATCACCTTATATGGCTTGATGTAAAACTTTATCTCCATCTTCAAAAAGGACAATGAATGGTTCATGACTTGAACTGTATTGTTCCTTTTTGTGTTCTTTCTTATTTACCCGTTTGGTTTATCCCTTACCTCTAATTTCCCCTTTGAGGTGACCTCTAAGTTGGAACATACATCTTCTCTGATTACCAACTTGTTCTCTAGAGCTGCCATAAGGAGACTTATGTTTTGGTTGATATCTACAACCTATTATTTTGGCCTTTAGAACCTCTCCTCTGACACATCTTGAGGTTTTTTAATAGATTTATTGATCATATCTAGGGTTTTACAACTTTATGCCTAAACCAATCTAGACCCCTTAAAGAAATCCCACAAAATATCCATAGCCACTTGCTTTGATACCAATATGGCTCATAAACTATCCTGCATATTATACTAGAGTGTTCATCACAATATATCGGATAAAATTATACTTAAAATACGAAATCTGTAATATTAAGGTTATTTTCCGTAGACTTATGGATTTATTAAGTTACATTTTCTAGAATACAATATATAAAATGTGGAAAATAGAGAATAAACACAAATACAATTACTTACAACCATAATAACATATGATATGATATAGGCACAAGGGCTTCACTAGGGGAGAAATACCATAGCACGTGCATTCATATTGGGGGATATTTATTGAGGAAAAAATGACATAATATATTGGGGGATATATAGGGGGTAAAGGGTTTTTATATTGGCAGGTATAAAAAATGGATCTCAAAGTTAATGAAAAACTATAAAGGGGTATAAAAAATGTTAATGAAAAAATTGATACCTACAATATGTAGTGAAAGTAATGGTTGTTTTAACTGGGAAGGTGTATTGGGTTTGTATTGGTAGGGAGTTAAATAATGCAATTTTTAGAGGTATTTTCCAATATGTATTCAAGTTAGGGGTATTGTTTAGTATGCCATGAACGCACATGATATGCCATAGGTTCATTGAGTGAGGCCCCTGTGTGATATAGGAAACCCTTATAGGAGAAAACAAGATTGGAAGGTGAGGCTACACTTGTATTTTATTTCTCAGAATGGAAATGGACGCAAGTATAAAGGAGGGAAACCTATGGCCCGTGGGATACTATGGAATGAAAACCCTTTTTTGCCTCTCTCCCTCTCTATCTAATCTCAAATTCTCTACTCATCTATGTAACGAAATGCACTAAACTAGAAAGGAACCTCTTTTCCTCAAATAGAATGGAACCACTTCCCCTCCCTCTCCCCCCCTCTATTTTCCTCTCTCCCTCTCCTTCCATCTCTCTCTCTCTCTCTCTCTCTCTCTCTCTTGTTCTCTCTTCCCCCCTCTTATTCTCACTCTCTCTATCTCTCTCACTCACTCTCTCTCTCTCTCTATCTATCTCACACACACATAATATATATATCTCTCTCTCCCTCTCTTACACTCTCTCACCTACACCATCTCTATCTCACTCTCTCTCCCCCTCCCTCCTCCTCTACCTCTCCCTCTCCAGATATCCCTTTCTCTCACCCTCTATCTTTCTCACTCTCTTTCACACACACACACACACTCTCTCTCTCTCTCTCTCTCTCTCTCTCTTTCTCCCTTTTTCTATATCTCTCTCTCACACGCAAACACACACACACACACACATACACACCCACTCTCTCTCTTGTCTTCTTTCTCTCTCTCTCTCTCTCTCTCTCTTCCTCTCCCTCTTTCTAGCTTTCTCTCTCACCTTTTCTCTCACCCTTTATCTTTCCCTCTACCTCCCTCTCTCTCTCTTTTCGTCCCTCCTTCCCTCTCCCTCTCTCCCTCTCCTTCTCTCCTATCTCTTTCTAACTCTCTCCCTCCTCTACCTCTCTTCCCACTCCTCTCTCTCTCTCTCCATCCTTTTCCCTTTCTTTATCCCCATTTCTTGCTCTCTTTCTCTTTCCCTCTCTTGTTGTCCCCCTCTCATCCTCTCCCACACTCCCTTTCTTTGTCCCTCTCTCCTTCTCCTACTTTTCATCTCTCCTTCTCTCTCTCCCTCTCCCTTTCCCCCTCTCTATATCTCCCCCTCTCCACTTCTCCCCCTCTTCTAATCTCACCTTGTCTTGCTTTCCTACTCTCCATATATATCCCTCTCTCTATTAATTTCTCCTATTCTCCATCTCTCTTACTCACTTAATCTTGTGCTCTCTCAATCACTCTCCCATGCTCTCTCTCTTTCTCTCACTTACTCTATCTATTTCTCCCCCTATCCATCTCTCCCCATCTCTCTCACTCTCTCCTACTCTCTCCTTTTTCATTCTCTCTTGCTCTATCTTTCTCTCTCTTTATTTCTCCCCTTCTCTATCTCTCATGTTGTCTCTCACAATCTCTATCACTCTCTCCCCTCCCCCCCCTTCTCTCTCTCTCTATGTATCTCTATCTCCATCATGCTCAATATTTCTATCCCTCTCCCCCTCACTCTCCCCCTATCTCTTTCCTTGTCTCTCTTATCTTTCTCTTGATTTTTTTATCTCTCTCTTTCTCTCTCTCTCTCTCTCTTTGTCCCCCTCTCTATCCCTTTCCCTCCCTATCTCCCTCTCTCTCTCTCCCTCTCCATCCATCTCTCTCCCTCTCCCTCCCCCTCTTCTTCACTCTTTCCCTCCCCATCTCCATCGCTCTCTCCCTCCCCCCTTCTCTGTTTCCTTCTCCTTGCCTTGATTTCTCTCTCCTTCACTCTGTTTACCTCCATCTCTCTCTCTCTCTTTCTCTCCCCCTATCACCGCTAAAGGAAAATACCCTCTAGTGGAGGTTTTTGCAGAAGCCCCTATTAAAATAGCCTAAAAATCTATTTTTAGCGGAGGTCGCTAGTGGATTTGCGTGGGAAGATGTTTTAGTGGATTTTTTTTAATGATGAGCCCCTAATACATTAACACACTAGTTCTTAATGGCATATGGTGCACCCTGGAAGATATCTATCTATCTATCTATCTATCTATCTATCTATCTATCTATCTATCTATCTATATATAATATATATATATATATAATTACATATATATATAATTATATATATATATTATATAAATTATATATATATTATAATATATGTATATATAAATATCATATATTATATATAATTTATATATCTATATAGATAGATAGATATATATAATTCCCTAAGTACAAAATCCGCACTGGTGCATTTATAACAATTCCCTAAGTACAAAATGTGCACTGGTGCATATACTACACGATAGAACTAGAAACAGGTTCAATTATAAAAATTGTCGGTCATAAAATTCATTTTTCCCAATACGGTGCTATACTGTAACGATGAACCGGTGCTAAACTAGTACATTTATACCCTAATTCATACACAATATAGTGCACCATTGTGGAGTTTTAAACTTTAAAATAATAATGTACTTATTATATTATATGCGTTGGTGTTGTTAATTGAACTAAAATAAGTCGTAATAGAAAGTGGTGCACCATTGAAGCGTTACTTTTATTGCAAATAAAAACAACAGTGCACCACCTATATATGGCACATCGATCCTTATACTTGTTGATAACAATGGACAAAGGTTAAATTTAAAAAATCTCGGTTGTAAAATTCTTTTCACCATTTTGGTGTTATATTCCCATGAGGTATCAGTGTTCTTAATGTATTAAAATACCCCAGTACATAACTACCAACGCACCAGTGCTTCTACTACTTGATAGCACCAAAAAAAGGTCAAATTTAAAAAATGTCGATATTAAATTCTTTTCTTCATTTTAGTTTTATATTCACACAAAGCATCGGCGTTGTTTGTGTATTCAAATTCCATGGTGTGTACTCGCCAATAGAATCACTATAGGGTTTTTAACTAAAAAAAAAAATTGTTGCACTTGGAAATAGTACACATTGATGTTCTTACAAGAACGCATCAAATACGTTTAAATAAAAAAACTTATCTATCGTAAATTTCATTTTTACCATTTACAGTGTTGTAGAGATTTGAAGCATCGGTGCTACTCTTGCCTCACTCAAGCACCCCATTGTCGATGCTCCCCTTTGTCATCGTCCTTCCACCCCGTGCTCAGTGTGTGGATTTTGAATTTTCTCAGACGATGGTGAAATTTGGTTTTTTCATTTACATGTCAACTATGCCTCCCCAATGAGTAAATTTTCAGGTAATGTCTATGTTTCTCTCTAATTTAAATTTTTAGTTGATTAGAATCATAAATTAGGTCCAAAAATCCACTGTTTTTTATTTTTTTCCCTACAAGGTGCATTCAACAGGTTCGACTCCCATCAGTAGTGATGCGACCTTTAAATTTATAGGGTGTACTATGCATGTCGGTGCGTTTGGTAAATGAAAACGAGACAAGAAAAGATATAATTTTTACATCAGTGCATACGGTAAAAGTTACTTACAATGTGTTTTTATTTACAAATGCACCACATGCATAGTATAAAAAATATATAGCTTACTACATTTGATAGCCAGAACGTTTCGTTTCAGTGTGAAAAGGTTCTATGTACACACCAGTGCATAATGTTGTCTTGACGCATTGTGTTGAAAGTAAAACTAACCAATTTGTTTCTCTGTATGTGAACCAAAAGGAGTGTGTCATCTGTATGTATGCACTGTGGCTAATGTTTTCATGTTTTGTGGTGCACCATTTTGAGTGAATTTTTTATTTCTTCGCACACCAAGGATGATTATTTTTAATTGAAAGTTATATGTCCATATTTAGAAATACATTTTTCATTTAACAAAAAAATAATGTTTTATATATGAGGCTGATGTATTTTATATGTCAATCATGTAGCAAATATGTCAACAAAGGGAGGAACAAAAAAACATGGGCAAATGGTAGACCAATACAATATGGTCCGATCGTCGGAGGCCTAAGAGAGAACTTTATAACAATGTGTGGAAGTATGAAAATGGCCCCTTGAATCGAGAGATAGATCAGTCAAAGTTGGTGACCCCAATATCAAGATATAGTTAGAGGTGGTTCGATGAGCTTTAGAGTGCAAACAAAGTTAGCACAAGTGCAAAACCTAGTGGCAAAGTGACCAAAGAATGGATTGGGCCCACGTGGAAGCCACAACAGCAGCGGGAAGCATTTCTATTGGGAAGAAAAAGCCCATCTAACAACCTGTCCCGACAATATTAACCCGACACAATCATTTTCATGCATACGTCTAAGCAACTGGGATGCAAAGAGCGAAGCCCACCTAGGGGCAGTACCCTAGTAGTACAGTTTTAGAGTACAAAAGAAATGCATTGGGTAGAAGACACCAAGACAGGAAAGTAAAGAGCCAACCAATGAGATTTCAGTGGAAGGTCCCACTCTCTCTCTCTCTCCCTCCCCCCCTTTGTCTCTCTCCCTCTCTCTCGTCTCTCTCGGCCCCCCACCTATCTCTCTCTCCCCCTCACTCTCTCACTCTCTCTCTCTTTCTCTCTTACTCTCTCTCACCCCCCTCTCTCTCATTCTCTCCCCCCTCACTCTCTCAATCTCTCTCTCCCTCTCCCTCTCCCTCTCTCTCTCCCCCCTCTCTCGCTCTCACCCCACCTCCCTTTCCCTCCCTCTCTCTCTCTCCCTCTCTCCCCCTCTTTCTCCCCCTTCCTTTGCCCATCTCTTTGCCCCCATATTTATCTTTCTCTCTCCTCTCCCCTCTCTCTCCTCACCCCCCTCTCTCTCCCCCTTACTCTCTCGGTCTCTATCTCCCTCTCTCTCTCTCCACCCATATCTCCCCCTCTCTCTCTCCCAGGTTAGGTTCAGCTATTCCAAGCTAGGCTTGGCAACATTAGGTTAGGCTAGGATAGAGTAGATTACGTTACTTTACGCTAAGCTATGGGAGAGTAGATCAAGCTAGGTGAGAGTAGGTTATGCTAGGTTAGGGTACAGTAGTGTAGGATAGAGTATGTTACAGTAATCTAGGCTAGAGTAGGATGGGTTAGGAATTTCTCTATCTCTATTATCTCCCTTTATCTCTATGTCTCCCTCCTTATTCGTATACTTATCTCTTTTTTTCTATCTCTTTCTCTCCCTATGACTATCCCTAACCATCTCCACCTCTCCTTCTTGTTATAGAAATATTTGGGCACTTCAACCCCAATATTATATGTCGATAAACTAGGACTCATCAAACCCTAAAAGAGTTGTTTCACACCCTAAAGGAACATGATCATCTGATTACATCATTTCCCAAAAGTTCCACCTGAAAAACCATCCAGAAATGCCCGAAACTGAACCATATTGACTGCTACATATGCCAGGTGTGATGCATACTAAGTGGTACACTACTAAGGTGTGATGCATACTGATTAGGCCTTATCTAGTGTGCGATGGGTGAGGATGGACAACTTTTTGAGATAGTTTGCTAAGTGGATGCTCATGGAATCTTCTAGAAACTTCTCTTATGACACATGCCTCTCTGAATTCGCCTAGGGATGAGTAAGAGATTCAAGAAATCTCCAAGTGGAACCAGATGCAACAAGTGGAATGACACTAATCAAAACCCCAAAGATGACTCACACCCTTGAACACATCTATAAATGGATCACTCATCTAAGGGATCCAGAGGCTATAATATTGTGAACTGCAAGGAAGTGCTGATAGTTTGTATTTGAGGTAAGAGCATTGTATTGTTGGTGTGATCTTGCTATTTCATGAGGTGAAGAGGGATTGATGCCGGGAGGATGATGTTGGATCAGACAACTGGGTTGTAATTCTCCCTTCTATTTAATAAACTTCTTCAAGTTTTCTTCCATATAATTGTGCACTTGTGAATGTTATTATTTGTGAATGCCATTGTATGTTCATTATATATCTGATTCTGTAGTGCTTATGTTACAATAGATCAAGATGCTTTGATGTTTCTTTGCTACTGTGTTTCTACAGGTATTCTTCAAGTGGGATAAGTATGGAGAGGAGTTGCAAGCTCTGTCAAGGGGGAAAAAGATTGAACAAAGGACTAAGCGGAAGTTCCAGGTTGGTCCACTCATCTTTCTCTTATCTATTGTGCATAGAAAAAATTGTGAATTGCTTTAAACTATTGTTTCTAGGGTAGCTACCAAACCTAGAGGTTTAGTTGATTAAAAAGACACTAGTTTTCCCAAAAACAAAATGGTGACTCCACTGGGACTTACAAGCATTTTAGATGCCCTTTTGGTAGCTCAGTAGCCTCTCAAGACTTGCCTCTATACTTTGCCCTTTGTTGCCCATCATAGCTCAACTTAACTCACTGAAATCAGCTGCAAATTTAAGCCAAAACCCACTTCAGTTGCGCTCCTTGGCCCATCGCACTATCTGTCACTGTAAGCCAGTATGCATCACACTTCCCAAGTGTAGTAGGTGTAATGCATCCTTGTTTCTATGAAGCCCAGATGCGATGACTGTCTGAACCTATTTCCATTCTAGAAGTTTGGGGTTTTTGTCCTTATTTTCAGTTTTGTTTAGTTGTTTTTGCTACTTATGAAAAGTACCTCATTACTGAAGCATGCTTGCATCACATAGATCAGCCTCCATTGATTAGGATTAGTGAATGTTTATATGTATTTGTCCATCATTTACAATCCTTTGTCGAAAAGTTGCTTAAATTGCACTATCGCTTTGATACGAAAAGTGTCATAACTGTCGTTTTGTATCAAAAAAGAGAAGTGTCGTGGATTGTTCCTTGCTTGGATAGTCAATTGAACTTTTTGTCATGTATTTGGTTTGATTTTTTTTTTATTTGAAGTGTCGAAAGCATATTTTTTGTTCAAAATTGAAAAGTATTGTTTAATCTTCCTTTCTATTTTGAAAAAGAAATTGTCTAAATGTCATTTTGAAAGAAATATTTCAGATCTTTGCTACATTTGTTTTTCCTTTTTGGCATTTTTTACATTAAGGGGAACGAACAACAAATACATGCATTTGCATTTGCATTTATTTTGTGTGAAAAAAATGATTAGGAAAGTGCATTAGTGTGTGCTCTTTGCTCTTTGTTTGAAAGAATTGTAATCTTGTTTCCTTAGTAGCTAGGATTTTCATTACTCAAAATAAACAACAATTGTTTATCATTGTAGATTGCATTTTAGGAATTTTAAATCAACATCTCACGATGAACCATTGAAAGGAAAACTTTAAACAAGATCAACTCTAAAATAAATCTCAATGAACCTAACAATGCTTTGGAACTTAATGCAACACATCTAGAGGTCTAGGCTAGAGATGTGTTCCAGCGTCATAAAAACTAGTAACTATTATTTTCATCAAAGGTTGGGTAATTCCTCCTCCTTGATATGACAAGTGCTAGCACAGACTTGTGCTCCCCATATCGTTGCGTATATATTGGGAGACCACAATAGGCTTATATCCTTTATCCATAGGAAGTTGTGTCTGCCACCCTATCGATCGCAATGCACTGAACACGACATTTGGGAAGATTGACTGCCGTACATAAGTCCTTGGTAATTTCTCTTTAATTTATCACCAAGGTGTATATTGTAGTTTTGCGGTTGGTTTGGTAATCCCTCTATCTAGATTTTCTAGAGTAGTCACTCATTCCTTTTCGACTCCTTAAAAGAAAAGGTCCATCTGAGCAATTGTCACTTCAAGCTCATTAAAAATCAAAGGGGACTAGAGTCATCTTTAGCTTTTTCTCGACTCTTAAAAATGGAAAAAGAAAAGTTGTGTCAAAGTGTCATTAAAATTAATTGAATTCGGAAGAACATCCCTTGTTCCTGAGTCGATCTTAGGTTGAGATGTATGGAGATAAATCCAGGATCCACCAATTAAGAAATCCCTTTTGAGGGGAATCCTAGTCGTTTTTCTTCTTGGGGAAATATTGGTGCTTTGTATATGGCCACATTGTCCCTCCCGAGAATTACAATTGGCCTGCCAGTATGGCTATTCTCAACCTCTATGGTTCAAAATACCACAATTCCTCCGCAATTGAATTAGCCTCCAGTTGATGCTGAGGTTGACCCTTCACCTTCTTCTTCATTTGTTTCTCCCTCCCCTTGTTCCTCTTCGCTTGGTGAAAGTAGTGATGAAAGTAACCACGTGCTGAGAAGAAGAAGAAAGAGAAGGAGAAGAAGAAGAAGTCAATTCAACGAGGGGGCAACCATGCTTCATATGGTGAAAATCTGCACATTAAGCTTTCCAAACCCAGATTTCCATGCATATTTTGTAGAGGAGACCATTTTCATCAAGATTTTCCGTGCTTTCCTCGAATCTTGAGAGAATGGTCCCCTCATTCGCACCACCTGGTGTCATCAACCTCTAGTGATCATGTTGACAACACACCATCAACTAGTAATAGTGAAGTTCATGGATAGAAAGGAAAGGTCAAAGTTCCATGTAGGTTATGTGAAGGGAACCATACCCTTCATCATTGTCCCTTTTTGGATGAAACCAAAAGAGTATTGGATAACTGTCCTACTTCACAATAGTGACTTCCATCTGGCTACAAGAAACTCTCACTAAGTCTTTTACTAGTTGAAAAACCGACTGACTTAAATACCCCGTTGGTCGAAACCACTCACTCTGAAAGTGAATCTTATGATTATATACTTGACCAAAGTCAATAGGTCAAGGTAACAGTTAACCCAGTTTTGACTTTGGAAAATCATACCATCCCTGAAGAGAATGAGAACGATACCGTTCAAATTATTTTTGTTACTTCGGAGTCCAACGAACTTGGGGGCAATCTTCCCGTTCCTTCACAATAGGAGGAAAATCCCCTAGTTCTCATAAATCAAGGGGTTAATTTTCTTATTTATTCGATACCCCCTCCAAGTAGTCTAGTCACTTCCTTTGATTGGAATCGACTAGCAAGATCTCGCCTTCCTTCTTATTTACCTTTCTGAATCATAGTACAAGTTTACAAAATGATCGTGTCTGGCACTATCATAGATGAAGGGGCATCAATGAGTATCCTTTCCTCAGCTACTTGGAAAGCGCTTTGTTCACCATTGCTTATGCCTATTACGCAAAATCTGTTAGGCTTTAACAAAGGAACTAGTCGACTGTTAGGGATCCTTGTTGAGCTGGTAAATCCCCTCTGCGGACAGAGGCGATCCCACTAGCCCAACACGGGTCTAGCAACAATCACACACGCTACACGTAGGTTCCTAATTGCATAATTTAAAGATCGATCAGAATGATCTACCTGGAATCCAACGCTATTTGTTGTAGAAGAAACGCCGCTCCCGTCCTTTAGCTTTGGCTGGTCACTATCCTTACGCTCCACATACGGACACCTGCACAAACAAAGAACAATCCAACACAAGTGTAAAATCTAGTACATGCAATTATATATCAATCAAGCAAGATATAACTCAAATATCATCAGAATAATATGTGAGTGGAACCATAATGATAGTCGTTCATTATTCAATAAAAGAAGAGAAGGATTACAACCAAAGAGGCCTGACGTTGAAATCTCCTCCAACTGGGTCAGCAGCTAAACATGCCTTGCAAAGTGACTTCCTCTCTCAACACTTCGGCAGCATAACTCCTCTATAGCTCTCAATTCTTACTATCAATCCAGCATAATCTTAGCTCAGCTTAGCTCTCTCCAAAACTAGTTGATTCAATGCAGGGTGACAGTCATTTATAGATGGAGGATAAGGAAGTATTCATTGTATCCGGACACCTACTGAAGATTTGGCATTGTCCCAGAATAGCCTTTGAACTGGGTTGTCATGGATGAAAAAGATGACACTCGACCACTTCCATGGGATTTTTCCCCAGAGAACTGCATGAGCAATGGAGGAAAAAACACTTCAGTGCACGCTGGCCAAAAATCATGACCAATTTCGGGTGGCGCAGGCTTTGGTCTGTGTCAGAGCGTCCATGGGTGCGCCCTCTTTGGAGGAACTAAGCCATTGGCGCGGGTTAGACACTGTGGACCCGCGCTAATGGAAAAAGGGCATTTTTTAAGGCTAATCTTCAAAAGGTGTCTTCAGGGATTTTGAAGTTCATACTTAGGAGAATCCAATGCAAGTGTTTTTAAGTTGTGTCACTGGTCACAGGTCCATAAATGTGTCCTCCAGTGTGCGAAAGCAGGGGTAACAAGGACGGTGACCAACTGTGACAAATTACTGCATAACAGATGCCCCCTAAAGCATGAGCCTCGAGAGAGAGAGAGAGAGGTGAAGTGCTTTACAAGACCATATCTAGCTGCCGCCGAGAATCTGCATGGAGAGATATAGTATGATAGTTCAAATACATGATATATGTGGCATG
>APFE031472421.1:2818-22563 GCA_000404065.3 Pinus taeda
ACTTGGAGAATGATGATCTCTTACTCATCCCTGGTCGAAAATGGAGAGGCAAGTGTCAGAGGGGAAGCTTCTGGAAGATTCCATGATCTTCCACCTTGCATTTTTTTCCCTACCATTTGTCCATTCCCTACCATCGCACCCTACAGAGGAGAAAATCAGTATGCATCACACCTTATACACTGGGAAGGTGATATGCATCGCACCCCCTGCATTGAGCTTTCAGTATGGTCTAGATTTGACCATTTATGAGCAGTTTTCAGTGGAGAACTTCTGGGAGATGATGTAATCAGTTGAACTTGTTCCTTTAGGCAGTGAAGCAACACTTTTAGGGACTTAGGAGCCCTCAGTTTATGGACATTTATGATTGGGGTTGAAGTGCCAAAAAATGTCTATAAAAATTCCCAAGGTCAACTAGGAGTAGGCAGCAGAGTATAGAGGCCTTGCTTCTTGATGGTCGGTTTTGAAATGGTGCAACCAATGCATGATATGATGTACTTCCCGACATCCTGAAAAAGATTCCGCCAATAGAAATACTTCTGCTGTACTGCCACCGTTTTCTCAACCCCAAAATTCCCAGCGGCCCGATTGTAGTGTGCTTCTCAAATCATCTTGGGACACTCACTTGAAGGAACACAAAGGTGTCCCAGATGGCATTACAGGGCATCCTGGCCAAATTCTAGGTTTCTTTTGTAGAGAATTGGCCAATCATAAGTCTCATGCCCACAAGAGTTGAGCATGGTAGTTAACGCCATGATCGACTGTTAGCTAAGGCGATTTGCAAGATTATTGGTGTTGCCCTTCTTATACTTGATATTCAAATGGAACTATTGCAGGTACGTGGACCACTTATGATGGTGATCATTCTGCAACTTCCCTTGCATTTGTATAAACTAAAGGGGCTGGTGGTCTGTGTGGATGACCGTTTCCTTCCCCAAAATGTAATGCTTCCATTGTTAGCAGGTCCGCACAATGGAATAAATCTCTTATCATAGGTGGGATACTTTCAAACAGTGTCTGAAAGTGTCTCACTATGATATGCCATTGGATGCCCCTTTTGAGTAAGGACCGCCCCAATAGCTTAGTGAGAGGCATCTGTCTCGATCTCAAATGGTTGTTGCAAGTCTGGTAATGTGAGCACTGGTGCAGAGGAGAGGCAATGTTTCAACTATACGAATGTCTTCTGTTGAGATTCAAACCAAAAGAATTTTGTTTTCACTTCTCCCTTAGTGACTTGACTCAAGGGCCAAGTGGTATGAGAGAAACCCAACATGAACTTGCAGTAGAAATTGGCAAGACCCAAAGAGTTGTGGGGCTCTATTAGAGTGGTTGGAGTTGGCCAATCCTGAATGACTTGGATCTTGGCTGGATACACATGCACGCCCCGTTCATCAATAATGTATCCCAAATACTAAACATGGGTCATGCCAAAAATGCATTTCTCCAAATTGGCACATAGCTTGTGTTTCCGCAATGTTTGGAGAACCTGTCGGATGTGGTGGAGGTGCTCTTCCTAGCTTTGGCTGAAGATTACGATGTCATCCAAGTATACCACTACAAATGAGTTGTTGAATGGCTGCATTATGTCATCCGTTAGCCTCATGAAGGTTGTAGGAGCATTCGTCAACCCAAAATCCATAACCAACCATTTGAAAAGCCCTCCTTGGCTTTAAAGGCAGTCTTCCACACATCGAAGGGTTCGATTGGTACCTGGTGATATCCTGACTTCAAGTCGATCTTGTTGAAATACTTCCCCCCTTCAGTTGTTCCAGAAGGTCATCAATCTGTGGGATCAGGTACCTTTTCCAGACAGTTATCTTGTTTAATGCCCGATAGTCAATACAGAATCTCCAAGTCCCATCATTTTCTTTACCAACACAATCAGGCTCCCAAAGGGCGATGAACTCGATCGGATGTGACATTTCTATAGCAACTCCTAAATTTGCCTCTTGATTTCGTCATTCTCTATAACAGAGCGCCGATAGATTGGTCCATTGGCAGCAACACACCTCGGGTCAGATCGATGGAGTGCTTGACTTAACAGTGTAGAGGCACCCCTTCGAGGGAGGTGAAGATGTCCTTTTACTCCTCCATGACCTTGTCCATCTATTGTTGTCATGCGAAGGGCCCCTATTTGGAGGTCATGGCCACCGTCTTCTTCTTTCCCTGAGGGCATACCATTAGGAAAACAAATTTCCTGGTTTTGGAAATGAGCTTACTCCATTGTTTTGCAGTAACCAAAGATATAATGGTAGGCAGTGCTACCTTCGGTATCCTATACAAATTATTTCCCAAAGTAACAATAACAGCACGAGGCCTTGACTCATACACAACATGTCACTTCCACAAGTATGGTTGGCCAAATAATACATCACAAACATCATGGGGAGCAACGTCACATAATACCTCATCTGTGAAGGGCTTGATGTTGTATGGAAGGCGACACTGCTGGCTCACGCGAAGATCATGTCCTTGTTGAAGCTACCTGATGGTGTACAGTTGTGGATGTGATGTGGTCGATAAGCCCAGCCACTTCACGACCTTTGTTGAAATGAGGTTCTTTTGGCTCCTGTTGTCGACAATGAACTGTAGCAGGGAACCCTTTACCCACATCTGGGAGTGGAATAGGCGCTCCTCCTCCTCTGGATCTTCGGGTTCCTCCTTATGGATCTTCATGGTGGCAACAATGGCATTAGGCTCCGCATCGATAATCTACTTCCATTTTTCATTCCCCTTGTCAGGTTCTGACTCAGAGTTGGAACATGCATCTGATTCCAAAGCCTTTAGCTCGTCCACCAGTGACTGCTTGACCCGACACTCGCTTGTGTTGTGAGTGGAGATCTTATGGAAATCACACCACTTTCCCTTGTCCTTCTTTGGCTTCACAGTGTTGTTCTTTGCTTTCAGCTTTAGCAGGTTGTCCTAGGATGCCCCACCTTAGCTTTGTCCTTTGTTCTATAGTTTGGGGGCACCTTTCCCTTGCTTCGGATTCGTAGATCGAAAGTCTCGCTTCTTCTGTTTAAACTTTTGCTCGATCTTGAAAGCATATTGGTATGTCATGTCGAGCTAGGAGATGTCCAATAACTCCATCTCATCCTAGATGTACCTGTGTAGGTAGTCGCAGTACTTGAGAACCAAATGTTTCTTAGAATCATTGATACCCAACTTCATGTGAAGGGTATGAAAAAAATTGGTAAACTCTGGCACATCTTGGTCCCTTCCTTGTTGCAGCGTTATCCACTTTATGTATTTATCCTCATAGCTCCCGACAGGGTAGTACTGCTTCTTGATGGAATCTTAGAATGCGTTCCACGTTGGTGCGATTGAAAACAGTGAGATCGTGCTTTGATCCTTCTACTCACAGTAGGTTTCCCACCAGTCCTTGACGTGGGGGGTAGCTTTGAGAAGAGAAAAGTAATCTTTTCTCGGCTAGAAAAATCATGAACAAAAAAATATCCTTCTAGCATATTTAACCATTTATCTATGTTGTCTGCATCTATTTGGCCCTCAAAAATGGGAATGTCAAAGTTTACTTGTACCTTAAAAGGAGTGGAGCCTCCAGAGTGGCTGATGGATGGGGATGCATCGCTGGTGGGCAATCGTTGAAGGATCTAGGAAAAGTTATCCATCATTGTGTTCCTTTGTTTCTTGAGGGCCTCCTCAAGCAATATTTTGATAGGATCCCCTGCCCCCTCATATTTATTTTCTTCCCCCATGGGCGGCCTTCAGGGTTTGCAAGGCTGATCTTGAAAAGGTTCAACCAGATCGAGCCCTAGCTCCGTATATCTCGACCTTGTTGAGGACATGGAAAGAAAAACAAAGAAAGAGCAGACCGCTCTAATACCATGGATCTGGATTTAAACAGGAACGCAAAAAATTATTGAGATAACCATAAATACAAAGATGCAGCAGAAATAATCCTTCATTTCATTAACGTAAAATACTGAAATATGCTTACAAACAAGAAATGGAAATAAACTAGCTCGGGTGATGGTAGCTTATCTTTGACAAGATATGTGGTGACTACATGCCTCTGAATTGTGTTACAATGAGGCTCAAAGAGCTATTTATTGTTGAGAAACAATGGAAAACCCTAAACATCCAAAAACCTAACCCTAGGAGATGAAACGCCAAACTATGGGCCCCGTTTAGGTAAATTGGTACATCAACTTCTCAAGATCGTAACTTTGGCATACGATCTCTATTTGACGTGCACAATACCTTGTTAGAAAGATCTATCTCATGACTACAAATTTTGAGTGAGAAACATCAGTTCCACACCCATTATTCCCGTTTTTCCCTAAAAACACTATTTAGGACCTCGAAACGGCTTTGGAAGTTCACAACCCGAAAAACTGTCAAAAATAGTAAATTGTGCTACAAATAAGGAAACCGAAAAACTGAAAGAAACAATGGTGGGGGTCCAAGTGGAATAGGCGGGTGGCCACCAATATGCACTCGAATCATAAACTCATGAAGAATAATTAAATTAATCACTATTTATTTGATTTTCTTCTAGGAATAATTAATTAAACCATTGTTCAACTATTATTCCTTGTCATATTTGACCCAATCATGAAAAATAAACAAATAAATCATTAATTATCTTATTTTTATCTAAGAATTATTAATTAATCACTAATAAATTATTATTCTTTGTCAAATTTGACTAAATCCCTTAGGAATAATTAAATAAATGCTTATTTGTTTATTATTCCTTAACTAATTCCTTGAGATGATAAATAAATCATTTATTTATTTATTATTGCTAAATAAAAGTTCAAATGTTTTTTCCCTCCTAACCAAATATAATAAAATATTTCAAGTGGTTATTCCAAGAATGGGATCAATAATATTTTATTATTGCTCATTATTCGAGGATAACTCAATATTTTGTTATAAATAGAGAGGTTTTCCATTCATTATCCACTTTTGATTATTTTCATTGTTGTGCTCATTTTTTTAACTTTGATTATTTTCATTGTTGTGCTCATTTTTTTAACTTTGATTATTTTCATTGTTTCACACTATATTTTTGTTGGGTTTGTTATCACTCTAGGAAACTCTCCTAGGTTCCAGCATGGAGATGCCTAGTAACATATAATCTTCAATATTGTTCTTAGGACTGTTGGAATGGATGAAGGTTTGGATCAAGCCAGATAACTACTTCGACTCTATTTTCACTCTAGACATGCATGAACACCCTCAGATTGACAAGGCTTTAGACCACTAATGCTCAATAGTTTATAGATTCAATGGATAGATGGAGAATATTGACTATACTGGCATATGCATACATAAACATATATGAATGGCTAGCTACAGGAAGTAATGAAGCTTGCAAATCTAATTTATCAACGCAGAGATAAGTTGATAGTTATCTGGCATTAGACATAGAAGAAAAACATGAATAACCTATTCAATGGAAAATGCAATTTATCAATGCAGAGATAAGATGACAATTATCTGGCATTAGACACAGAAGAAATCATGAATAGACTTATCCAAGGGAAAGCTTAGAACATAGGAGAAATGGATATTGAACATGTGACAGCAAAAGAAGCTTGTATTACTAGAATGAAGATGAGACACTGCAAGAAACAGAGTATCTACAGTCTCCAAAAGTTGAACCCTTGTTCCATCTAACTTCCAGCCATTTATAGGCTTTTACAATGCTCTCGGGCTCTCTAGGGCTTGAGATGCCTTAATATATCCCCTTAGGCTACTAACTCCTTGATGCCATAATTAGGCAAGCACAAGCACAAGGGCATTATTTCTAACAAACACAGTAACCAATTCTGGTCACTTCACTACTTTGTTAGGTGGCTCGAACGTGTTATGTTGTTCCACGATCATTTTTGTTCATTCGGCTGCATCATGTTGCTATTTTTCCCCTTTCGACCATGCTTTTTGTTATTCTAGTTCAACTATCCACCTACCATAGATATTGATAGAGCCAACCACTTTCCTCCATGGGTGACTGATGGGAAGTGGGGGTACGAGGCATATGGGTCGTTGGATCGAGGGATCGACGGTCAGGATGGTGGTCAGGCAGCAGAGGATGGACTATGGTGATGGTGAATGAGGGCCGTTGGATCGAGGGAAATGAATGGTGGAGATCGAACACAAGAGGTCTAAAGTCGTGGTGGGAGTGGAATAAGTTTGAGCCATCAGATCTCAAATGTGCAAATCGGATAGCTATCAGGTGAAGGAGGTGCTTAGAAGATAACACCCAGAGGCAGTTTCATTTGGGCAAAAAAGGTTTCTATTGGGCGCTCCTCGGGTAGTAAGCAGTAAAGGCCAGAGTCCGCCCGATGCCATTCACCACTCACCACGTAGCGGCAGAAGACAGAGAGGAAACCACTCTTATCGGGTAGGTATTCCTCTCGCTTGTTGCCCGCGTGATAGGTGCAACAACTGTTAGACTCTGGCGGGGGGTGATCTAACAGTGAAGATCGATCGAGCATGTTTCGTCGGTCGGGTGAAGTGTGGGCCATAAAATTGGTGGGGAGAACAACGGCGAGGGACACAAAGGTACGGGATGTGCTCGATAAATGTGTGAAGGGCACATATGGGCAGAAAGATAAGGTTTTCGGGGATTTTTCGCACATTATGGCATGGGTTAATTTACGTAGAAGAAGGCGAAAGTGGGTTTGGTTAGGATGTGAGTGAACGAGAATGGGATTGGAAGAGTGAAGAAAGTGGGGTGATGGCCTGTGTGGGAACCTCTCCATGGTAGCAAAATGGGCCATTTCCTTCCTTTAGCCTTCAAAATAGCACCGCTGCACCTTAGGGCTAACACTAGCTCCTTCTGGGGATGAAAGCCTCCTTGTGAGGTTTCAAGAACTATAGACCACTGCCTTTCCAGTAATCAATCAAAATAGACCTATCTCCTAGTGTTCCATTGGGCATGGATTTTATTTGCGTAAAACCAAAAATTAAAAACCTATTACAATATTAAGGCCTTAAAGCCTCATATGAAGTAAAATTTCAAAAATTGCCCATTGACTGGGCCATCAAAAACACCTTCCCCCTCTAAATTTTGCAGAATAAAAGTATTATTCATCTGAACTTGAGCAATGACAAATAGTCTTGTCCATTAGGCATCAAACTTACCATGGTTTCCCTTCTTTTCTTTTAATGCATCCCATTTGAGAACCCAGTCACCAACCTGAAAATTGACCCTTTTTACCTTATTATCAAAGGTTTCTTTCTCTTAGTCAATGTGTATATCAGAAAAATCATCAAATACTTGCAAAAGCCTATTGATTTGATCATCTACTTCAAAAACTTTCCATCATTTGATATTATCAGGCAGAGATGGTCTATATTTCACCTCATCCCTATATGCATTCAGCCTTAGATGTTTTACTTGGAAGGTTTTGTTCACCTGAAAAGTTAATATAAAAGATGAACCAATGCGTTCCTGTGTGGGGGACATAAGGACTTCACCTTCTCCTATAGCTTCCTTAGAGAAAGCCCCATCAAAGAACATGTCCCAAATCTATGGGCCTTCTTCCTTTGTGATTTGGCAATCTGGTTTTTTAAGTTGCGTAGAGGCCAACTGAGATCCTTCAATATGAAGAAAACAAGCTCCAAAATTAGTATCAACAACATAGATGGGATGATTAGTGGGATTCCTCTCATCACTGATGGTATAAGCCAACTGAGCTTCTCTGGACAATCTCCTATTTTCACCTCCAAAAACTAGGACAGTAGCATAGGACAGATCATTTTGTAATGTTCCACCTAATCTCTTGATGTAGCCTCTGGAAAGCAACATGCCAAACTTGGGGGGTACATCTGCTACCACAATATCCATCATCATGCTTTTCATGGGTAGCTAAGACAAAGTGATGGCTAGGTCCTTGATTAGTCCCAAGCATTCCACTTTTCTAGAGTCAAAAGAAAACAGGTCATGGTAAGGCTTGGTAATGTAAAGACCCAATTTATCCATGACAACCTTAGGCATTACATTATGGCTAGCTCCAGTGTCTAGAAGGCAGTTATGAAGGGTTTTGTCATGAAAAGTCAAAGAGACATAGAATGATGGAGAGCTGTCTTCACAATTTTCAATCATTGGGTTGATAATAACAGTTGGTTTGTCATCTTGCATATTTACATAGTAAATAGAGGCTTGGATGGCTTTAGGCTCAAGGGCCTCGGGGATAGATTCTTTGAAGGACTCATTCTTCACGAGTTCAATAAGAGGAATAGGTATTCTTAGCTTCCGAATTTCTAATTGAAGGCTAAAAGAAGAAGGGGACTTGTCAAGGCCTCTTACCTCTATGGCTGGAGCTTTGAGGATGATAGGATCAACTATTGGTTGGTTCTGCTTATTGGCTTGTTCTTCTGCAGGGACAGTAGCTTTATGAACAGGAGTTTCCTTCACATTATTCATCTTCAACCTTAGATTATATTTGTGTTGATCTCTAGCTTATAGAATAGCTTCACCATCCCATTCTTGGCTGATCTAGTCATTTAATAATGACTTTTCATAGGCAACTAAGGTCAAAAAAGGGGCACTGCCTTTGCCTTCCATATAATGGATCTCATCATCTTCTTCAACCTACTCTTCTTCCATGATTGCATTCCAAAAAGGGGTCTCCACCCTTTGGTCTTCATTGGCATCTTTCCTTCTTTGCAAGATCTGCAACTGCTCATTAGCTCTTCTATATGGATTTGGATCTCTAAGAACAAAGGTATTAGGAACCCTTCCTTTCCTAGAGTGCTTCTCAACCTTTAATTTGGAGATTTCAGAGGCTAATGACTCTATCATCTTGGTCATTTTATCGATCTTGGGATCTAAAAATGATGAAGACTCGCCCCTCTATCTCCTTCTATCAGCCTTAACTTTGAGCTTTTCTACATCCATGATGTTTGATTCTACTTCCAAGGTTGCATCCTGCATATCAGCCAAAGAAGCACATCACCTCTCCCTCAATAGTAAACAGAAGTAAGAATCAAAGGCACTACCATAGATGAGTCTAGCAGAGGTAGTGGTGAGGTTTACTTCAGCTGGTATCTTGTTGTACATGCGGTTAAACCTCTTATTAAAATCATACAACAACTCACCATTTTCCCTCTTTAAGTTCCTAAACTCAGTGTGGTTGTAGAGGAGATCCTTCTTATGCCCCCACTGCTTTAGAAATGCATCATCTAAAGCCTCAATATCTGTTATAGATCTTGGGGTTAGTTCTCTAAACCATTTTCTAGCCTCTCCATCTAGGCTTTAGACAAAGACTCTCATCCAGACATCATCTTCACTAATGTCCACGTTATCAGCATAACTATAGAATGACTCAAGATGTTCTTCAGCTGTAACACCTTCAGTCCCAGTGAACTTAGGCATATACTTTTGATATTCTCCTGTAGGCATGGCATTCAAAGGAGTGGGCAGTATTAGAGGTCCATACCTAGCAGCTATGATTCTTTCCATTTTGGTGGGTGCTTGTGGGCCTGCCGTAGCTGTGGTGGCTATGGGGGTACTGGAAATCTGAATGACAGAGGGTTGAGGAGTGAATGATAGGACTAAAGGAGTATGATGGATAGGAGGTGAGGTTTCCTTTAGGCTTACAACAAAAGGAGAACCTAAAGAATAAGGAGCTTTATGAATCTTTGAGAATTTTTCTTCGCTTCTAGTATTAGAAGCTATACTCTCAATATGTATTTCTTCTATTACATGCCTTTCTTGAAGAGATATAGAAGATTGTTTAGGTTTACCTGAACCTGATTCTCCTTTCTGCAATACCTTTCTTTCTTTGATGATTTTTTTAGGATCAGGTACTTGGTCAGCTTGTGACTTCTGAGGATTTCTCCAAGTATGCCTTACAAACTAAGCCAAAACTATGAAGTGGAGTCGCCAAAAGGTTTGGCCTCCAGTAGAGTCGCCAAATAGATGATTACAACCAAAAAAGTGCCCAGACTTTGTCTATCATCAAAGTTGGATCTGAGTCATTTCCCAGGGAAGCTGAGCTTCAGTTTCCTCTCCCCAAAAATGGCGTCAATTTTGTTATCACTCCAGGAAACTCTCCTAGGTTCTAGCTCAGAGATGCCTGGTAACATATAATCTTCAATATTGTTCTTGGAACTATTGGAATGAATGAAGGTTTGGATCAAGCTAGATAACCTCTTCGACTCTATTTTCACTCCAGACATGCATGAACACCCTCAGCTTGACAAGGCTTTAGACCACTAATGCTCAATAGTTTATAGATTCAATGGATAGATGGAGAATACTGACTGTACCGATAGATGCATACATAAACATATATGAATGGCTAGCTACAGGAAGTAATGAAGCTTGCAAATCTAATTTATCAACGCAGAGATAAGATGACAGTTATTTGGCATTAGACACAGAAGAAAAACATGAATAACCTATTCAATGGCAAATCCAATTTATCAATGCAAAGATAAGATGACAGTTATCTGGCATTAGACACAGAAGAAATCATGAATATACTTATCCAAGGGAAAGCTTAGAACAGAAGAGAAATGGATATTGAACATGTAATAGCAAAAGAAGCTTGTATTACTACAATGAAGATGATACGCTGCAAGGAACAGAGTATCTACAGTCTCTAGAAGTTGAACCCTTGTTCCATCTAACTTCTAGCCATTTATAGGCTTTTACAATGCTCTCGGGCTCTCTAGGGCTCGAGATGTCTTAATCTATCCCCTCAGGCTACTAACTGCTTGATGCCATACTTTGACAAGAACGAGCATAGGGGCACTCTTTCTAACAAACACAGTAACCAATTCTGGTCACTTCATCGCTCTGTCAGGTGGCTCGAATGTGTTGTGCTGTTCCACGATCATTTTTGTTCATTCAACTGCATCGTGCTTCTATTTTTCCCCTTTCGACCATGCTTTATGTTATTCTAGTTCAACTGTTTGCCTACCACAGATACTAACAGAGCCAACCACTTTCCTCCCTGGGTGACTGATGGGAAGTAGGTGTACAATGCATATGGGTCGTCGGATCGAGGGATCGACAGTCAGGATGGTGGTCAGGTGGTGGAGGATGGACTATGGTGATGGTGAATGAGGGTCGTTGGATCGAGGGAAATGGATAGTGGAGATCGAACGCAGGAGGCCTGAAGTGGTGGCGGAAGTGGAATAAGTCTGAGCCATCAGATCTCAGATACGCAGATCGGACAACTATCAGGCAAAGGAGGTGCTCAAAAGATAACGCCTGAGGGCAGTTTCATTTGGGTGGAAATGGTTTCTATCGGGCGCTCCTCGAGCGGTAAGCGGTAAAGGCCAGAATCTGCCCAATTCCATTCACCGCTCGCCATGTAGGGGCGGAGGATGAAACCACTCTTATCTGGCAGGTATTCCTCTCACTTGTTTCCTGCGCGATATGTGCAACCGCTGTTAGATCTGGCGGGGGTTGATATAACGATGAAGATCAATCGATCGTGTCTCATCGATCGAGTGAAGTGTGGGTCGTCAAATCTATGGGGAGATCGATGGTGGGGCGACACAGAGGTACGCGATGTCCTCGAGAAATGTGTGAGGGCGCGTATGGGCAGAAAGGTAAGGTTTTTGGGGGTTTTTCGTGCATTAGGGCATGGGTTAATTTATGTAGAAGAAGGCGAAAGTGGGTTTGGTTAGGATGTGAGCGAACGAGAATGGGAGTGGAAGAGTGAGGAAAGTGGGGTGATGGCCCGTGTGGGAACCTCTCCATGGTAGAAAAACGGGCCATTTTCTTCCTTTAGCCTTCAAAATAGCAGTGCTGCACCTTAGGGTTAACAGGGTTCATACATTATAGAGGAGAAAGAATCTACACAAGCTGAAGACATTTGAGAATAGCCAAGAACCGATTCCATAGAGGGGGACTGGTAACATTTATTTGTTCCCTTCACAGGCTTTATAATAAAACTATTCTTTGTATATCTGGTTTCCATTGGATGATTGGAGTTATTAATCTTTCTTTTTGCATTTTAATTATGGTTGTGGCATAGATCCGGACTTTGGCAGGTTTTGTTTCTATCAGTTGTTGCATATCTACAATGTTTAGCAGCCATTTACATTGTTGAGATTGTTTGTCATCCACAATCTTAAGTGGGTTCTTTTCATACATCTTTGAGAATAAAACACTACAACACCCATCTCGCTTCCTTCAAGTTGTCCTAACATTATTCCTCATGAATTCATCCTAGCTCTTGCACTGGTGACTTAGGGCATCTAACACAATTAGCTTGATGAGATCGTGGTTTGTGATGCAGTTCTCTAGGTTTGCAGTTGTCTTCACGATCGTAGCCATATGCCTGATATTCTCTAGTAAAAAATACAAGAGTTTTATCATCTATTGATGTCGGAGGTGATTTAACAATGGGGAGTGATAATTAAATACAATTGTTGCCCTTCCCTCACAGGCGATATACTTAATGAGGTAAAGGGAAACACCTTCCCATGGTTGGGGAAGCGACAACCTATCAATTCCACTTCATTTATTTTCCAATTGCTCTTTCCCTTAGAGAAAATCCTCCTTCAAAGAGGGGTCATTGATTTTTTTGTTGAACCGCCTCTTGCCCTTTGTTGGCAATGACGTCACACGAGCAATTACCTCCTCTGTAACTTCTAGCTATAATCCCCTGACATTCATTT
The DNA here is from genome assembly GCA_000404065.3 of Pinus taeda. Taxonomy (NCBI): domain Eukaryota; kingdom Viridiplantae; phylum Streptophyta; class Pinopsida; order Pinales; family Pinaceae; genus Pinus; species Pinus taeda. The sequence goes on from APFE031472421.1 coordinate 15,431, forward strand.
GATACTCCTTCAAATTCTTAGCGAATTCCATATAAATTGCTCCATTTGATCCCTTTAGCCTTTGGAACACCCCAAACAAACCTGCATCCTTGAAAACTTGGCATGCTTCAGGATAGTTTTCCAATGCCTCGGTTGATTCTGCTTCACGTCTAATTGTCGCCCCACCCATTGATATGTTGTTACAACATGTTGTTCTCTTCTTTGAGAAATTTCTAGGTAACAACACAATGCTCAATTGTTCAGGCTTTGAAGACTATTTTCCTTCACTTTTGTTTAAGAATTTTGAATGAGGATATAACACTTCAGCAGTGGATAATGGTAGGGTGACGCAGTGAGCTTAGAGGCAGGGATTTCAAATCAGGGTTTGTACTACACAATATCACTTCCTCATTAATTCTAAGTTATGGAAGGTTTGGTCTGAGGTACAATTCCCTTTTCCGCATGATCGATCATAAAAATTTAGAAAGGTAGTTATAAATGATAATGATTACGGGATCATAATACTTTAATCCCGACTTTAATGCTCATAGGTCATGCACAAGTCGTGTCATGATGTAATTCATCCTCCCCCAAGCTTAAGTGTGACTGTCATCCTCGGCCGTAAAAAGGATATCACATTAAATTCCCATAATTGCTAAATAAAAGAGGACAGTGATATTATCGTTTCATGACATGCCTGGTATGACATGGAGAGAAGACATTGGTCACAAGGTGCACGAAATTAGTTCTGGTGGTCATGGCAATTGCTCCTGAATCATGGTGATGCATGTTGTATATCACGATAAATAATTCACTTGGATCATTTTTTAGAAGTCGTCAGTTGTTACAGATGTAATAGCCAATACGACTGGCATATGTGTTTTCAGAAATGTATTATTAGTTTCCATAAAATATAAAAACAAAGAACCAAAAACATACGTGTAACAACATTATTATAAGATATGCCTGAAATGACAAATGTTGTTTCAATGAAAGTGTGTAACAGTTGCCACAGAGTGGTTTTCAACTATCACAAAAATTGTATGTTTGTGCCCCAAAAAGGAGGTTTTCATAGCCAAATTATTTTCATTATTTATTTACTTATCTATATATATATATAGATAGATAGATAGATAGATAGATAGAGAGAGAGAGAGACAGAGATAGAGAGCAGGTGTAACAGCTGCCAACAGAGGTTGGTTTTTAGCTATTACACTTACAAAAAATTTAGAATTTTGGCAGCATAGGGGGGTTTTCCCCTGCTCCTATAATCTAAAGGTCTGAATTTGTGACAATGTTAACAAATGAATCTCTTAAAGCAGTTTTATGATATAATTGAAGATGATGCCTATTAACAAGCAATGGTGTCCTTGAACTGTCAATGGTAACCAAATTCACAATCCCATTTTCAAAGACTGCATCTACCTCATAGGGACCTAGCCATATGGTGCAGAGCTTATCCTTGAAGTCCTTGAATCTCAAATCATATAAGAGAGCCCAATCTCCTTTCTGAAATTTCTTCTTTTTGGTAAACCTTTCATACCACTTAGCTCTCTGTTGTTGGATAATCTCTGTTTGCTAGATAGCAACCAACTATTTCTCCTCCAATTCATTGAGTTGGTTCAACCTTTGATTTTGTGTTGTAGCCAGATCCAGATTTACCTGCAATGCTCTTCTCAATGTCTTGATTTCGAACTCTATATGGAATAAAGGATTTTTACCATACACAAGATTGTATGGTGATAATCTCGTAGTATTCCTCCATGTAGTTCTATATGCCCATGGTACTTCTGGAAGTTCATCATCCCAATTCTTTTGGTGACTAGCCACAGTATTAGTAAGAATCCCCTCAATGACTTTGTTGTTGCTTTCCACTTAGTCATTTGCTTGAGGGTGATAAGGTGATGTGATTCTATGATGGATTTTATATTTTTCAACTAACTTTTAGATCAAGTGAGATGTAAATTTGGGCCCTCCATCTATCACTATCTCCCTTGGTATCCCAAAATGGACAAAGATGTCTTCAAACAAGAAGATTGAAATAGCTTGCTCCGTGGATCTAGTTAGTGCTTTTGCCTCGACCCATTTTGTGACATACTCGGTGCAAACCAAGATGTAGGACCTCTGTCTAGATGAAGGATTAATTGGTCCCACAAAATCCAAGGCCCATTTCTCAAATGGTTCTAAGACTATTTGAGGTTGTAACGGCATATCATCTTATTGCAACAGTTGGCCCATCCTCTGGCATCTATCACACCCTTTCATGAACTTCTTAACCTCATGAAATATTGTTGGCTAATAATATCCTGTCAAGAGGACTTTGTATCTTGTCTGCGAAGTTCCCTCGACAAGGTTCCTCATGACAAGCCTTAAGGATGTCAAAGATATCATCTTCCCTAACACAACGTCTATCTAACAATCTGGTCCAGTGTGATAGATATTCCCCTTTATCCAGGAATAAGTAGCACTCCGTTGTATGATTTTTCTCTTTTCCTTGGAGGATAAGTATTGTGGAAACATTCCTGCAGCAAGATAATTGGCCTACTTCTACATACCATGGTGAGTGAGTAGAAATAGCAAAGAGATACTCATCGGGAAAAGAATCCTCAGTAGGAATACAATTGTCATCAATAGTTAACCTAGAAAGAAAATTAGCTACTACATTATATTTTCCAAGTTTATCTAAGATTGTGATATTAAATTCCTGTAACAACAATAACCAGCGTGTAATTTTACCATTGGTAATTGGATTATTCATTAAAAAATGAATGACAGAGTAGTCAGTGTGTACAAATACTTGATACCCGATTGTAATGTCGAAACTTGTTGATGGCATGCACTACTGCTAGGAATTATTTCTCAGTCACTATGTAGTTGAGCTCAGCTGGAGTCAAATTCTTGCTTATGTAATAAATATCATAGGGTTTCCTATTCTCCAGCTAGCCGAAAACAACACCTACGGCAATGTTAGATGCTTCCGTAGCTATGTGAAATGGTAGTTCCCAATTGGGACCACGTAAAATAGGAGTTGTTGATACACAACATTTCAGCTTCAAAAAGGCCTGCTCACACTTTCTTGTCCACACAAATTCCACATCTTTCATAAGTAAGTAGAACATAAGCGATGCAATTTTTGAAAAACTATTTATAAACCTTCTATAATATGCTACATGCCCCAAGAAACTACGTACCTCTTTTTGCATCTTGGGATTTGGAATTTTTAGGATTACCTCTATTTTAGTAGGGTATACCTTGATCCCGTTAGCAACAATGAAGTGTTCCATCACAATCCCTTCATTCATCATCATGTGAAATTTTTTGGTGCTCAAAGAAACATTAGTCTCTATAAAACATTCCAACACTTTTTCTAAATTAACTAATGTTGTTTCAAAAGCATCACCATAAGGTGTGAAGTCATCCATGAATATTTCAAGGCATTCGTTCAACAAATCAAAAACAAATTCCCAGTATTTCCCTCTGAAAAGTTGCTAGTGCATTGCAGAGTCCAAAAGGGAGTACTCGGTATGTAAAAGTTCCCCAAGGGAAAGTAAAGGCCATTTTATCCTGATCCTCTGGGGCAATTTGTATCTGGTTGTAGCCACTAAACCCATATAAAAATAAAAAATAAAAAATAAAACTTTTTCCCAGAGAGGGTGTCAGGGACCTGATCTATAAATGGTAAATTAAAATGGTCCTTTTGAGTGGCTTTGTTTAGTTCTATATAATCCACACAGACTCTCCACTTGTCATTCTTCTTAGGGACAATGACAAGCGGAGACACCCAATAACTATCATATATCGGATAAATGAAGTTAGAATTTAGGAGTTTCTATAATTCTTCTTTCACTACCTCCTTCAGTGCATGGTTCATGCAACGATGCAGTTGTCTTATTGGTTTGTATCCATCTTTCAAATAAATGTGGTGAGTGAACAGGCTGGGATGAATCCCTTTCATATATGTAGTCCCATTCAAATGCATTTTTGTATTTCTGTAACAACTGTAACAACAGTTTATTTTGCTCAGTAGTCTAGTTGGGATTAATATCTAAATACTTCCCTCGTTCTATTTCAACTAGACTATTGTTAGTATGCGGACTGGTTCTCATTTGTTCAAAGTTTACATCATCTACCTCCTCTTCCTCCCTTGAATTTTCAATAGAAGTGACAAAAAGTGAGTTACTAATAAATCCATAAATGATATCATCCTTTGTCTCATCCTTGAAATACTGGGCTTTTCCAAGAGTGAGGAGCAATAGGAAAAGATTTGATTCAGGCTCAAATTGATCCCACCAGGGATTGTTCAAATCCATATTTGCCTTTTTTGGGGGGGTAAAGGTTAAGGTTCTTTGTATCCTGGCCATCTGAAATCATCATAGATCTGGATCTACACCCTATAAATGTATATACGGTGGCCAACCAGGGTCTCCCTAAAATCAAAGGATGTCCCCCCAAGTTGGATTTGGTTTGCAATATAAGAAAGTCAATCGGATACCTCCAGGAAGCTATTCTGATTACTATGTCTTCTAATACCCCCTCAAGTTTAACACGAGACCTATTTGCTAATTCAAGTATGGTAGGTGCATGTCTTAGCCCATGTAGCCCCATGGTGGTAAAGAGGTCCTTTGTCATTACAATAATGGTCGCCCCAAGATCAATCAGTGTATTAGTTATGGGTTGGCCATCAATATAAACAGTAACTGTAGGGTTCCCTGGATCATTATACTTGATTAAAAGAGGTTGATCAGTCATTAATTCAGACAATTTCCCCATCACATGTATGGTAGTAGGGTCCTTATGCTTCCTTCCAGGTTTCTTAATGCACAGGTCTTGTACTGTTTTGGCATAAATATGTACTTCTTTAAGAGCTTGCAGTAGAGGAATCCATTCACACAGGTTTTGTAACTCCCTAAGAAAATCAAATTTGATTTGTGATTTCATTCCAATCTCAATTAATCTCTGAGGATATGGAGGATCTTGAGTCATAACAGTCGAATTGGCTATTATAGGTGTATCAGCCTTACTCGAGTTGGTTGTTACAAGAGTAACAATTCTTCTTGGGTTGGTTGTTATAGGTGTAACAGGCCACTCTGTATTAGCTCTTACAGGTGTAATAGCCACCTCAAGATCTACTGTATCTTCTCTGGAAAGCTCACACTCCTCCTCGGTGATGATAGGGAATCGGTTTGGTTTAATCACCTTACCCAACTATAGTTTAATTTCATTAAGTCTGACAAGAGTGATAAGGTAAGTCTGGAAGGTTGTCAGAGCCTCTATGCTCTGGGCTACTTTATTATTCGAGTTAGGCCTAGGTTGCACAAGTAATTGGGGTTGCACAAGAGGTGTAGGAACAGAAGTTTGGAAAGGGGGCAATTGTAGCTGTTGTTGTATTGGTAATTTAGAGGGAACTAGACTTTGGGCATTCCCCCTCCAATTTTGATTCCAAGGATATGGTTGAGATGGAGGATACTGAATAGACAGAGAGGGGGACCACTGGTTCAAGGGTGAAGGAAATTGTGCTGGAGAAGGATCAAAGTATTTCCATGGATATTGCTGAGTGTTATATGCAGTATTCCATAAAGAATAAAAATCTTGGGACATACATGGGGGTCGTGTCTGCCATGGTCTCCTAGGCCCGATGAAATAAGAGGACTAAAATTCTTCACTCGACTCTCTAAGCATTGCTTTCAGTCTGGGAAGCTCCGGACTTGACCTGTAGGATGTTCAAATTTAGAAATATTGCACAAGTTGATATTGTTCATTTCACAATCCCTCAAGGGATGTTTCTTTCAGCATTTCGAACATAACACAGCTAATGTTGTATCAACTCCTCCTTGTTCCTTCTTGATCTGTGTCATCGTTATCTGGGCAGATAAATTACTGAGGAGGTTGGTTTTGAAATTTTCAAATAAATTCTTGATTTTCACTCTAGTTACTCCTCCACTTGTAGATTTTTGTATTCAAGCAGAGGTATCTCGAATTATGCTTCTTCCTTTGACGATCCTCTAGAGCATCTCAGACAGAGCTTTATTATCCCGGTGAATGGTTCTTGAGATATGTCCCCCTTCCCTAATAGATGCAGGGTATCAAGGCAATCATCCCTCATTCCCCTTCTGAATATGATCTTCAAGATCTCTTGATCTAAATCACTATGCTTAGATCTCTGCAAATTGTAACGAAATCACTCCACATAGTCCTCCAGGCTCTCGTCCTCCTTTTGTGTCATCCTGAATATTTCCTCTCTTAAGCCCCTGGTTCTACATTAATATTGATACTTTGATCAAAATGTCTCCTTCATCTCGCTCCATGTTCGAATACAAGCAAAGCCTAACCCCATGAACAATCTCAGGGCTGCTCCTTTTAGAGTAGCAGGAAATAATTTTGGTTTTTGAGCATCTGAAACATAGTCATAGCTCAACATAGTTACGGATGAAACAGGAACTATTACCTCAAAATGGGTACTCGAGCACAAAAACCCCAAAAAAACATGAGAAAACAACCCAAAAATGAAAATTGTTTATTCTAGAACGATGTTTTTTTTAGGGTAAATTTTCAACATTTTTTTTTAAATGGAAGTAAAAACCATTTTTTTTAAATGGATAAAAAAAACACTCTTAAAAAAATTGTTTATTCTGGAATAACAAAAAAAAAAAAAAAATAGGTTACAGTTTTGACATTTTTTAGCAATGGAATCTAAGAGAAAATATTCGGACTTTGAAAAACTATAAAATTCCAATAATTCTCGAACATGATGTTAAAGATAAAATATCATCTCTGATAATTCTAACTATTTTCATCCATGTTGTAAAAGATAAAATATCTTGACTCTAAAAAACCTTGAAATTGTAATTGTTTTCGACCATAGCATTAAAGATAAAATATCATGACTTAGAAAAACATTAAAATCTTAACAATTTTTCAACCATGCAATTAGAACCAAAGATTATAACTACAAAAAAATCTCAAGTTTTCAAAATATTTCAAACATGACATTATGGAAAAAAAATTATGACTAAAAAAAGTTAAAAAAATGAACACTTAAATAAAAGAGTTATTATACCAAGAGTAATTGTTTTTAAATGTTAAATGTATAGCGATTTTAAAATCTTAGTCTAAGACAACTTGAGACATTGCAAAAAAAAATCAACTATCAAATT
>APFE031472427.1:2639-14445 GCA_000404065.3 Pinus taeda
GTTATATATTATATTGAAAAAGGTATTAAATTTAATATCTCTTAGCACATGATAGATATAAAGTTAAGATGAATCCGTATTAGTTTAAGATTTAGATGGTAACAAACATATATTTTTAATATATTGAATTGTGGTTGTTGGGGCCAAGGTGAAAATGGTGATTTTTGTTTTGAAAGTTTGGAGAAATCGCACGGTAAGGAGGAAAAATGGAATACCACACATAGTAGAGGTTGGTGGACATCATGCACAACATACAAAAATACATGAATATTGCACAGATGCGCGTCAAAAGCAGCGGAGACCACGACATAATAGAAAGATACACCTATCAACATCACACTCTCTAGTGGCATGGGTTAGTCAGTTATAGACAAGAAATTGGTTGCAATTTGACACATTATGGTCAAACAATTTTTTATGATTCAATGTGAGAGTGGACAACTCATCAAGGTGAGTTGGCCAAATATTTCGAGGAGTGCGACGTTGGAGATCAGGTTATATAAAGAGTTGTTGCCTATCTATTATGCTTCTGGATGTTTTTCCTGCTTGATGCTTTCTTGAATACTTCTTAATTCTGTTTTGATTCTCAATATGCTAATTGTATTAGGTTTTGCCTAGATATTATGAAATGATCTGTGATGGTTTGTCTCGACAATCTAATTTTTCCCATTTGGGCGTATGATATACCTTGTAATATGTAACACCGATCTTTGTTTTTGATATGAAGTATTCAAGGATTCCCTTAATACTTTGGGCATACCAAACAATGTTGAAGAAACTTACAAGCCAGGCACCATTTCTATTAAAATATGGGTGGGAGGCAACAATGCCCATGTAATTAATAGTCCCTAGTCTTTGTATTGTTGCCATGACAAAGTTGAAAGATTCCAACTGGATAGAATAGATACCAAAATTATTATAGCTGAAAGAAGATAGGTTCATAGTAGGTTTCCACCAGAACATGTACAAAACCAAGGAAAAGGCATGGCACAATCGTCATATTAAGAAAAAATAGTTCCAGAGTGGCAATATTATGGTATTATATGATAGTAAGTTCATGAAGCACCCCAGTAAATTTCAAATACATTAGTTGGGACCATATACTATTAAGTATGTCACAGATGCAGGGGTTGTCCAACTAGATTAATTGAATAGGGAAGCCCTCAAGGAACTTGTCAATGGGATTCAACTGAAGTTGTACAAAGACAACAAACCCACCTCTCAAAGCTGATTGTCTTGGAAAAAAAATATTATTTTCTTTGTGTTTTCAAGTAGAATTTGAGAAGGAGAAAACTGCAAAGACTTTGTGACCAAAGAGAAAAACATGCAAGGTCTGAAATAATAGAGCTTCCATGTCATGATGAATAGCTAAAACATTACGCGCTCAGAGCACCACATGGTCACATGAATAAACAACCGAATGGAGTGTGCATCACCAGAATTGACTAGGAAGGTGGAATACAACTGACAATCAATGATGACAAAGAGAATCAAAATAGTACAAAAAAGGTGGAAGAAAATCATGTTCTACCCACATGGACTTGACATTGGAACAATATAGGAGCTGAAAAAAGCATGTGTTATGCTGGGTATGCATTATATTATTTGCACGACTAGTCCCATGCATGATATGTTGTGCTGGGTGTGACTGGGGGGTCATAGTGGGGGTGGCAACATCCCGTTTTTGGTTTTTCCCATGGTTTTGTAGATTTGGTCAAATGAACCATGGTTATGTTATAATTTTGGGTTAATGGATTAGGGTTTTTTTAATGCTTCAACATGTATATAATGTATTGTAAAATTGAAAGGAATATAATAAAAAAATTAATATGGTTTTCTTGGTTTTGGGTTCTAGGAGAAAAATCTCAGTGTATATTTTCTATTCTTGTAATTGTATATTTTTTTGTTCTTTTAAGAATTCGTTTACATGTATTATCTATATAGGGTTAAAACCTTCATGCTACACACTTATACTTGACATCATGGACCTTTATTGAAAACAACATTAAAGCTATTAAAGGCAAAAAATTGTTCCAGATTGACATCTCTGACTGAAAGGCTACTGATATGACCTCCATTACGGCCAGGTGCACAAAATGGAGTTCTTGCCTAGAAAACCCTCCTTTCTAACATCAACAAGGTTATTACGGTATTATGACAAGATCTCCAAAGTGATTCCATTTGGAAATGTGCATAAGGCACATAAGTAACTATTGCTTCATCCAATTCAACATATCTGTGTTTGTAATTATAATTGTTGAGTCGAAGTTTGAGATCCAACCAGAAAAACTACATACCAGAAGAGTAGGCATTGCAGGAGCATATCCAACTACTAGGTACAAACACCATGGCTTCTTCCTCAACATCAAAGACACCTAGAACAAAGGGCATTGGCATTGCACCACCCCATCACTAATTGTTTCTAGGAAAACTAGTGTCTTTTCGATCGACTAGCCCTCTAGGTTTGGCAGCTACCCTAGAAACAACACTTCAAAGCAAATCACAATTTCTACTATGTATAATAGATAAGAGAAAGACAAAGGAACCGACCTAGATCTTTTGCTTAACTCCTTTCTTGATCTCTCTCCCCCCTTGACAGAGCTTGCAGCTCCTCTCTGTACTTATCCCGCTTGGAGAGTACCTATAGAAACACAGTAACAAAGAACTGTCAAAGCATCTTGATCTATTATATCATAAGCATTACAAAATCAGAAATATAATGAACATACAATGGCATTCATAAATAATAACATTCACAATTGCACAATTATATGGAAGAAAATTCGAAGAACTTTATTAAATAGAAGGGAGAATTACAACCCAGTTGTCTGATCCAGCATCATCCTCCCAGCATCAAAGCCCTCTTCTCATCATGAAATAGAAATATCACACCAACAATACAATGCCCTTTCTCAAATACAAATTATCAGCACTTCCTTGCAAATTACAAAATTCCAGCCTCTAGATCTCTTAGATGAGGGATCCATTTATAGATGTGTGCAAGGGTGTGAGTCATCTCTGGGTTTTTAATTAGTGTCATTCCACTTGTTTCATTTGGTTCCACTTGGAGATTTCTTAGATCTCTTACTCATCCCTGGGCGAATTCAGAGAGGCAAGTGTCATAGGAGAAGTTTCTAGAAGATTCCATGAGAATCCACTTAGCAAATTGTCTCGAACATTTGTCCATCCTCACTCATCGCACCCTACAGAAGGCCTAATCAGTATGCATCGCACCTGGCTAGTGTAGAAGTCAGTATGCATCACACCCTGACAGTGGGGCAGTTAGTATGGTCCAATTTAGGCCAATTCTGGATGGTTTTTTAGGTGGAACTTTTGGGGAATGATGTAATCAGTTCACCATGTTCTTTTAGGGTATGAAACAACACTTTTAGGGGTTGAAGAGCCCTAGTTTATCGACATATAAGATTGGGGTTGAAGTGCCAAAATATGTCTATAACAGTTGCCCCCTAAAGCATGAAGTCATAAATCTTGATGTCGGGTGAAATGCTTTATCATGAGGATCCGAGGTTTTGAACTGGAAGGTGACCTGTATAAGATACAATACAATACATCATCATAATATAATTTTCATGATCTAGTTGAGGCAGGCATTCCCATGCTCAACTTTATAAATTCATTTCGTGTACATAGAAAAGATAGTCATCTGCATATACAAACTGGTGATTCTTCGAATGTAGAGTCATCATCCTATGGTTGGATGGCCATCTGTGCGGCTTCTGTGTACATTTGATGTCTTTATTTCCCTGAATATATCACAGCTCGGATGGATGAAACTAGATCCGAGGTCTTCAAACTCATTAAATCTTCGCCCGATGTACAAGTCAATCCATGTGAAGATATGTTCTGAAGTCCAACATGGAAAGACATCGCCTGATTACCAGCCAATAATGTGAGCTGTTAACAGACGTGAGAGGAATCACCGATAATGATAATGACCCTCAAGGTACTACAGTACAATTCACGTGGTGTGAATATATGATCCGATGTCGAACACCACGCAAAATCTTTCGGTCGAAGGCCATTGATGTTAACCTGTCGCCGGAAGTGAGAAACTTGCCATTGAGGCATGCAAGCTTCAAGGTACTGAAAGGGGTGTTTCTAAGTCAACTTCTTGGATAATGAGTTGATGTCGACAAGTAGTGACCCGTCGTAGGAGGGCTTTAATGTATCCCACATCTACGACATGAAACGGAGAAAATGATTTTCCGGAAGTGAAAACGATCTGAAAACATAAGGTTTAGGAATGGCAGCCATGAAAAATGGAGGGTGAAGGTATTGCAGTGGATGAGGCATTAACTGGATGGTGGTTTTTCAACTGAATGACTTCTCTTGAACATATCAACGACACTGAGATGGATTGGTATCGTTAACCCCAACAGATGGATGGTGCGGAATACCAATGGTGAAATGACTGGTGAACGGAATAACCCAACCCAACTCAATCAAGGTGACGGTGTGAAAGTGTCATGTTCAAGAGCGACCTGCTACCATAAAATTCTTCAAGTTTTCTTCCCTTTTTCCCCATCATTGTTGACCAATACCTCTTTATTTTTGTCAAGCTTGAGGAGGATAACATATTCTTGTTCTATAATTTTGCCTTCAAGCAAACCTGTTGTTATGTTTTAACGAGTCTAGCGATAGTGAGACTCGTTCTTGTCTAGGTGGACAAGTTTGTCGCTATTGTTATAACGAGTTTAGCGACAAAGACAACTCAGTCCTTTTCATGTTTAGAGAGTTTGAAAAGGGAATAAAAGGAAACTCCAACAGTTCTTTTTCGTAAATTAATCCTTTAGGTCCGAAAAAGGATAAAATAATATGAAAGGGATGACTTTTCCAATCACTTTAACGAGCATAAAAAGACAAGCGCTTGAACTTTTTCGTGAGATAATCCTTGAGGTCCGAAAAAGATTAAAATATATAGGAGGGATGGCACTTCCAATCACTTTAACGAGCTGGAAAGGCCAATTGATCGACAATCTTTTCATATTTAACGAGTCTGGTAAGAGTTTAAAGGAGACTCGTTTTTGAGGAACGAGTGGTGTCTAGGGTAGCAACTGGTTTCGGGTAAGTTTGGAACTTCTCAAAACATGGCGATGTGAAGAGGTTGGTTAACAAGACCACTCAATGCAGCTGTTCCTCAAAAAGGGTAAACAATCAAGTGGAAGCATATGATCAGCCAAAAGAATGGAGGTGATGGGAGGAACACAACCAAGGCTCAAAAGGCTGATAGCATCACAAAGGTTATTTACCGAAGGTGGGTTCATTTTTTAACGAGCTTGAACTATGGGGAACCATGCTCGGTGTGGGTTTCATTTTTTTTACAAGCTTGAAATGAAAAAACATATGCTTGGTTATTAGTTTTTTTTTAATGTAAGCTAGAAAAGACAAAAACTAAAAAAAACTAGAAAAGACAAAGCTAAAAGGCTAGAAAAACTAAAAAGCTAAAAAATAAATTTTAAAAAGTTTGCATGCCCCCAACATGATGAAAAGGAGAGTCTTTTATAACCATATGGGAATTACGTGGTTATGTAGGATGGTTTCATCCGCAGAATAGACAAAACACTTCCTTGGCTTCGTCCGTAAAATAGACAAAGATGAATGGTGTCTCAGACCATTCTCATAACCAACAGGGAAACTCATATGGTAGGATGGTTTTGTCCGTAGAATAGACAAAAAAATTCCTTGGCTTCATCTACAGAATGGACAAAGGTGAATGGTGTCTCAGACCACTCACACAACCTACAGAGAAACTTATCTTTTTAGCTGGGTTCGTTCGCCAAATAGACAAGGGTGCATGCCCCCTAAGCTTCATTACATTCACTAGACTACTCATAGTAGTAAGGTGGACGAAATAAAGGTTGGAGAGATACTGTCGATGCAAAAGGACCATTTAGGGATGATGTTTGACTTGGGGCTGTGCTTGAACTGGGAAATGAAAGCTGGTCAATGGTGACAATTTTTCCTTCATGCGGGAAGCACATCACTCGAAAGAGTGTTGAAACAATAGCCTCCATGTTATAAACATAGTCATGTCCAAGGAGTAGATTGTAATCTAACAATCTTGGGACTACCATCACGTTCAGATGAATAGTTTTCCTTCCCAAAGTTATTGGTAACTTAGGAAGGATCCCTAACGGTCTACTGGTTCCTTTGTTAAAGCCTGACAAATTCTATGTAACAGGCATAAGCGATGGCAAACGAAGCGCTTTCCAAGCAGTTGAGGAAAGGATACTCACTAATGCACCCTCATCTATGATAGTGCCAGACACGATCATTTTGTAAAATTGTACTATGATTTGGAAAGGTACATAAGAAGGAAGGCGAGATATTCCTAGTCGATTCCAATCAAAGGAAGTGACTAGACCACTTGGAGGGGGTACCGAATAAATGAGAGAAATAACCCCTTGAGTAGCGGGAACTGGGGGATTTTCCTCCTGTTGTGAAGGAATGGGCAAATTGCCCCCAAGTTCATCGGACTCTAAAGTAATAAAAAGAATTTGAACGGTATCGTTCTTACTTTGTTCGGGAAGGGTATGATCTTTTGAAGGTAAAACTCGGTCAAATGCCACCTCGACCTATTGACTTTCGTCGGGTACGAACTCATAAGATTCACTTTTAGTAATAGGTGTTTCGATCGACGATTGAGTTAAGTCAGTCAGTTTTTCAACTAGTAAAGGACTTGGGGATAGGTTCCTATATCCAGATGGGAGTCGCTGCGGTAAAGTGGGACAGTTATCCAAGACTCTTTTGGCTTCATCTAAAAAAGGACAATGGTGAAGGGTATGGTTCCCTTCACATAACCTACATGGAACTTTGACCTTTCCTTTTTGTCCATGAACTTCACTATTACTAGTTGATGGTGTGCTGCCAACATGATCATTAGAGGTTGATGACACTTACAGTATGAATGGGGAGACCATTCTCTCAAGATTCGAGGAAGGCAAGGAAAGTCTCAATGAAAATGGTCTCCTTTACAAATTATGCAAGGAAATATGGGTTTGTGAGCTTTAATTTGCGGATTTTCAATAGATGATTCATGGTTGCCCCCTTGCTAAAATGGCTTCTTCTTCTTCTCCTTCCCTTTATTCTTCTTCTGAACCACCTGGTTACCAATATCATTGCTTTCACCAAGCGAAGAGGAAGAAGGGGAGGGAGAAATGAATGAAGAAGAAGGCGAGGGTCAACTTCAGTATCAACTGGATGCTGGTTCGATTGCGAAGGAATCACGGTATTTTGAACCACAGAGGTTGAGAATAGCCATATTAGTAGGTCAATTGTAATTCCCGGAAGGGACAATGTATCCATATACAGAGCACCAATATTTCCCCAAGAAGAAAATGGACTAGGATTCCCCTCAACAGGGATTCCATGATTGGTGGACTCCATTATCTCAACCTAAGATCAACGAAGGAACATGGATGTTATTTCGAATAATAAATTTTAATGATGCTTTGACACAACTTTTCTTTTTCAATTTTTAAGAGTCGAGAAAAAGCTAAGATGACTCTAGTACCCTTCGATTTTTAATGAGCCTGAAGTGACAATTGCTTAGATGGTCCTTTTCTTTTAAAGAGTCGAAAAGGAATGAAAGTGACTACTCTGGAAATCTAGACAGAGGGATTACCAGACCAATCGCAAAATTGCAATGTACACCTTGGTGATAAATTAAAGATAAATTACCAAGGACTTATGTGCGACAATCAATCTTCTCAAATGTTGTGTTCAGTGCATTGCGATCGATAGGGCGGCAAACATGGCTTCCTATGGATAAATGATATAATCCTATTGTGGTCTCCCAATATATACGCGAGTTACGGGGAGAACAAGTCCGTGATAGCACTTGTCATATCAAAGAGGAGGAATCACCCAACCTTCGATGAAAACGATAGTTACTAGTTTTTACGACGCTAGAACACGTCTCTAGCCTAGACCTCTAGATGTGTTGCATTAGGTTCCAAAGCGTTATTAGGTTCATTGAGATTTATTTTAGAGTTGATCTTGTTTCAAAGTTTGCCTTTCAATGGTTCACCGCGTGATGTTGATTTGAAATTGCTAAAAGTGCAATCTATAATGATAAACAATCGTTGTTTATTTTGATCAATGAAAATCCTAGCTACTAGGGAAAGAAAATTACAATTATTTCAAACAAAGAGCAAAGAGCACACACTAATGCAATTTCCTAAATCATTTTTTGCACGCAAACTAAATGCAAATGCAAATGCATGTATTTGTTTTCGTTCCCCTTAATGTGAAAAATGCCAGAAAAGGAAAAATAAGCGTAGCAAAGATCTAAAATATTTTACTCAAAGCGACATTTCGACTAGAAAATCCTTTCGACACTTTTCAATTTCGAATAGAAAATCCTTTTGACACTTCAAAATATCAACAAATCAAATCAAATAATTGAAGAAAAGTTCAATCGATTATTCAGGGAAGGAAGACTCAATGACACTTCTCTTTTTGACACAAAACGACAGTTACAACACTTTTTGTACCAAAAAGATAGATCGATTTAAGCAACTTTTTGACAAAGGATTGTAAATGATGGATAAATACATAAAAAAATTTACTAATCCTAATCAATGGAGGTTGATCTATGTGATGCAAGCAGGCTTAAGTAAGGAGGCACTGTTCATAAGCAGCAAATCAATTAAACAGAACTGAAAACAAGAACAAAAACCCCAAATTTCAAGAATGGAAATGGGTTCAGTCAGTCATCGCACCTGGGCTTCATAGAAATAGGGATGAATTGCACCTACTACACTCAAGAAGTGCAATGCATACTGGTTGATAGTGACAGATAGTGCGATGGGCCAGGGAGCGTGACTGAAGAGGGTTTTGGCTCAAATTTGCAACTCATTTCAGTGAGTTAAGCTGCGCTATGATGGACAGTAAAGAGCAAAGTACAGAGGAATGATCTTGGGAGGTTTCTGAGCTACCAAAAGGGCATCTAGAATGCTTGTAAGTCAAATGTTCAATTCATAAACTAAACCGGAGAATGATTGAAGCAACATTCATCTACTATGCAATTGCAGAGCAAGAGCAGTTCGAAGGCTACCTGGCTGACTTTAGGCTCCGTCTATAGTTTATAAAACAAACAACAACAACCAAGAAGCATCTATACGATCCCCAACAGAGTCACCATTTTGTTTCTGGGAAAACTAGTGTCTTTTCGATCGACTAGCCCTCTAGGTTTGGCATCTACCCTAGAAACAACAGTTCAAAGCAAATCATGATTTCTTCTATGTATAATAGATAAGATAAAGACAAAGGAACCAACCCGGATCTTCTGCTTAACTCCTTGCTTGATATCTCTCCCCTTTGACAGAGCTTGCAACTCCTCTCCGTACTTATCCCGCTTGGAGAGTACTTGTAGAAACATAGTAACAAAGAATTGTCAAAGCATCTTGATCTATTATATCATAAGCATTATAGAATCAGAAATATAATGAACATACAATGGCATTCATAAATAATAACATTCACAATTGCACAGTTATATGGAAGAAAATTCGAAGAACTTTATTAAATAGAAGGGAGAATTACAACCCAGTTGTCTGATCCAGCATCAAAGCCCTCTTCACCTCATGAAATAGCAAGATCACACCAACAATACAATGCCATTTCTCAAATACAAACTATCAACACTTCCTTGCAAATTACAAAATTCCAGCCTCTAGATCTCTCAGATGAGGGATCCATTTATGGATGTGTGCAAGGGTGTGAGTCATCTCTGGGTTTTTGATTAGTGTCATTCCACTTGTTGCATTTGGTTTCACTTGGAGGTTTCTTGGATCTCTTACTCATCCCTGGGCGAATTCAGAGAGGCAAGTGTCATAGGAGAAGTTTCTAGAAGATTCCATGAGCATCCACTTAGAAAACTGTCTTGGACATTTGTCCATCCTTGCTTATCGCACCCTACAGAAGGCCTCATCAGTATGCATCACACCTGGCTAGTGTAGAAGTCAGTATGCATCGCACCGTGGCAGTGGAGCAGTCAGTATGGTCTAGTTTAGGCCAATTCTAGATGGTTTTTCAGGTGGAACTTTTGGGGAATGATGTAATCAATTGACCATGTTTTTTTAGGGTATGAAACAACACTTTTAGGGGTTGAATAGCCCTAGTTTATTGACATATAAGATTGGGGTTGAAGTGCCCAAATATGTCTATAACACTAATTGCAAGACCTTCTACATTATCTACAAGACCTACAACCCAACTACTAAAGGAGTCAAATTACAAATTACAAATAACTCCAATTACACCAGGGGTCCCTAATGAAGGAAATATGCTCTGTATGGTGGAAAAATTAAAGTATAATGACCATGATGTCATAGACTGTGCCAAGTTACCTCATTGTTCACAAGACAAATACTTGAACATTACAACACAACCAGGGCATCCACAAGTTTGTGAGCCACGAGAATGGGCCATGGGTTTGGAGAAATAAATTATTCTAAACTTACTAGACATCCCGCACTTTGGTTGAAGTTGTGAAGTTAATATTATTGTCAAATTATTTTTAATTTGTGTACATGGTGGATTTTTGTGGTTAAATGAGGCCATCAAAATTGATTCCCATTTTATATCCAAAATTATAGGGTTGCCCATGGTTGGAGAGGATCTAAAGCCTCTCTTTCACAAGAAAAATGAAAAGGCACTCGCCAAGGATATGGTAGAGAAGTATGGCACAAATTGTGGACAACATGTAGTCGTAATATTCTCCATAAATGATGAACATGTGTAGTTTTCCACCCTGCTAATGGTGTGCAAGCTACTTAGAAATTGCAGAAAAGATTAATGCCCCATGGGAACAATAGCTATAGTAGCAAAGTGCATCAAGGGCATACAAATGAAATGTGTGACCTTCCTTGTAAACCAATTTATGCATAATTTCATGGAAGCCCAAGTTAGAAATGCAAAGTTCCACTATGCATGATTGTTGATCCTCATAGCTTTGACAACATGGAAGTTTCCTAAGGACACTCACCTTCCACTGCTATACAAGTAAGAGTTTGGTACACCTAGATTTGGGTCACTCTGACATACCTCAAATAATAAGCACCAGATAGATAGATACCAATGTCAAGTTTTACATTTGGAAAGAGGACATCAACTAGTATATAATGAAGGTACCACAAACTTTGGTACAAGTTGTTGAGGCCTACAAGGAATTGGTGAAGTTTCGTGCCATACTACACCATATGTATATGCAAGCCTGCATAAACCCAAAAAAGAAATGGTTGAAGTGCACATACAAGCTTGATGAGCAAACCGTGTCACAAATTTTCAACGAATGGTTGGAATAATGGTGCAAACCACCTATTGAACAATAAATAGAGGTAAAACGCATTAACATTGGTGAGGAGGAGTGTCGAGATCCAGAAAAAAAAACCCACACCCCAACAACAAAAGAAAATCACCCCATAATAGGAGGAATGTCCCATGAAACAACAATGGGAGCATGAAGAAGAGAATCCCAACACATCGCAATGGGACTTTGGAGAAGGAGAAACAAAACCAGTAGGAAAAAATAAACCGTTAAAAGATCAACAACAAGGGGCAAGGAAGAAGCAAAATAATAATAAGCTAACTATCTAAGATCAACAACAAGGAGCAAGGAAGAAGCAAATGAATAATAAGCTAACTATCTTGTTGGGTGTGGAGCATGATTATTTGGAGGTCTTTGTTTTAGCCGGATGTATATCCCAGGAAGTTTGTAAACCCCTCCACGCGAGGTGGTGTAGGGGGGACTTGTCACCCCCCGTGGGGGTTGGGGGGGGGG